>JAHWFP010209576.1:0-22788 GCA_023313725.1 Lithobius niger | reverse complement strand
AGCCGTAAGAAATTTGAGGCCAAAGAGCCGTAAGAAATTTGAGGCCATAGAGCCATGAGAAATTTCGGCCATAGAGCCGTAAGAAATTTGAGACCTTAGAGCCATGAGAAGATTGGGCCGTGGAACCTCGAATGGTTGGCCGTGGAACCTCGAATGTTTGGCCGTGGGGCCTCGAATGGTTGGCCGTAAGACTTATCGGCCTTAGGGCTTGGTGAAATTTTGGGGCATTGAGACTTGCAAGAATTTGTTGGCCATAGAACCATACAGGGTATTGGCCATGGGGCCGTTCAGGATTTTGGCCATGGCGCCTTACGATACGTTGCCGGATGGGCCTTGAACTAATTCGGCTAGCGGAGTTTCGTAATGAACGAAAAGACGATGGGTATGGAGTTTGTCGGTGAAGCTAGGAGGGCCAGTTTAGGCCTAGGAGAGCAGTATGCCGGTGCTGTTGGGCATCTTTAAGATTGTGGTCGGTTGATTAACCTATTCTAAGTATTGCATATATACGTTTAGTACTGGTGAGGCCTTAGAGGTGTGTTTTTGGCCGGTGCGTCCTGGAGGTGAGAAGGTTGGCTGGTTAGATCCTGACATGACAGTTGGCCTGGCGGGACTTGCGGTGAGTTGACCTGTGCAGCCTTGCGGTTTGAGTGGACAGGTGGAACCTTGAAGTAGGAATTGGCAGATGAGGCCAGGGCATGCAGGTTGGCCTGTGTATCCTTGGCAAACAAGTTTGGCCTATGGGGCATGGCTGTGCCTTTGGCCCGGGTGACAGGACGGTGGAATGGAGGCCTGGTGTGAGACTTACCGTGAGGTGGATTTGTGGCAGGGGCTGCTTTGAGCCATGGTGTTTTTTAGCCGGTAGGACCTGCCTCGAGACTCGGTTTTTGGGCCTGGAAGGCTTGCTGCGAGGTGCGATTTTACAGACTGGGAGAAGGTTGGGCCTGGGAGGCCTGCCTGAAACTGTCGGTTGGACCTAGGAGGTTCTGTGCAGGTTGGGCCTAGCGAGGCCTCGGTTTTTGATCTGTTCGGTCTGGTAGGCATCTTTAACTTGTCGGGCACTGATGTGACCTTGGCCAGTCATGTTGTGAGGGTGTTGTTGAAGGGCCTATGCGGCGTACGAGAGTATGGAATGACCCGCACGGCTTGTCGGTGTGCGCGAGGGCTGGGTAGCCTGTGGCAGGCGCTGCGTTGACTGTGAGAGGGCTCTGTAGCCGTTGGTGCGAGTGCTGGCCGTGCGGAGTGAAGTTGGTCAGGGGGGCCCCTGGGGCATGGAATTGCCGTGGGGCTGGTCTGTCAGTTGGGTCTGGCCTGGGAGCGAGTCCGGCCTGTATGGTTGGATGGATCTGACTGGTCGTGCCTTCGGCAGGGCCTTGGCTGTACTCGGCTGCGAGTGGCTGGTCGCCAGGCTAGGTGGCCAGGTGGATCTGGTTTGTGTTACAAATGTTATTGGCGGGGCGATGACCGGGATCTTCGGTAGAACGTGGGTCAAGAAATGGACAGTTGATTGGCGGTTTGTGGTGATACGCCAGGGGCTCCTGGTACTCTTCAGGGCATGCTCTTACCCTGTGCGGCGAATTGGCAGGGCCCAGATTGGTTTCCTGGTAGCCAGGTTTGGTGGTTTGGCAGGACATCCAAGGCACGGTACAACTAGGCTGACCTGTGTCTACACCGAGATCGACGCTTGGCCTGCTGGTAAGGTAGAAAGGGATTTGCAGTTCCGTGTCAGCCGACACGATTTGGACTACAAGGTTAGGTGGTCTCATTTAATGCAGTGCGTCGCTAAACTGCGTTAGACCTGCTGCTCGTTTCGAGCCCCGTGGTGGTGTGTGGAGTTGCCTATATGCTGATGGCTGTGTTTCGGGCAGGTGTGCCTCTGGTCGTAGGAGGAAGTTGGCCAGGGTTTGCTGCCGCAGTAGGTTCTTGTGGTACCACCTTAGGGTGGGTCGGGGTTTGCACACTTGCTTACCACCAGTCTACCCAACGGTACAACCGTTAGGGAGGATACGCTGGAGAATTTAAAAATTCTACCAGAAAACTTACCTAGTTTTTGTAGGAGAATTGGAATTCTCTGAGTATCCGACCGTGCGGTTCTACCGTGGGAGCCCGCCCACCTCCCTTGCGCAAGATGTGGGCCTTTGTCAAAAGTGGTGAAACGGGGAGAGCGGAAGTGATGGGAGACGGACCGGAAGTGATGGGAGAATGACCGGAAGTGACGAGAAGGTGAGAAGAGGTGCTGGGATTGGTTAAAAATTTTTTTTTCAGGGGTCGGCGGTAAATGACGTTAACCCAACGGTAGAACCGCATGGTCGGATACTCAGAGAATTCCAATTCTCCTACAAAAACTAGGTAAGTTTTCTGGTAGAATTTTTAAATTTTCTTTCCAATTCTCTTCTTCAGAGAGTCCATCGCCATTAAGATCCACAAAAATTAACGTGTTCCCCTTCTGACGATTCAAGAGCCATCACATCTGAACATGGGGCATCGTGTAGTAAATGACCTAGAAAAACAGCTTGGCATGAAGTGGAAGCTAGGTTGGAATAGACTACCCAAAGAATACGGGAGGCTACGGAGTCTGGCTAATTCAAAATCAGACTGCGAGCAGACATGTAGCCAGGGCCAAGAACTAACCTTAAAAAATGGTAGGTGAAGATTGTAGTTAAACAAGTGAAAATTAACAGGACAATGTTGGTGACTTTGGTGTGAAAGTGAGCAGTATGGAAGTAAATAATTTTTAAATAACTTAAAATACGTACATACAATAAACATTTTAAATAAAAAATATTAAAACTTCCTTCAACTTTCTTTTCCACATAGCAAGTGGAATAGACATTGGAGAGGTTATGTTACTATCTACTGGCTATGCGGCGAGTGCTGCTTTACTGCTATTCATGGACGATGATTATCAGGTTAAATGAAAGAGGCATGTGGGCCGGTCTAGGTCAAAGCTGGGTTTTTTTTAAGGGGAAACAAGGAATTTTTAAATAGTTTTTTTTTCAACAAATAAGTAAACAATACAAGAAATTTTTTCTGACATTTTGCTTTTATAATAAATAAAAATTAGAATGGGATAACTCATGTTTGAGTACACACCACCTAACTCACTCTTTTTAAGGTATAAGCACGCTATCATCAGAGTCATCACCGCCTCTAAGCAATTTTAGGAAAATTTTTAACAAGTTGTAGCTAACTAATGTTAGCAAGTGAAAACAAATTTACAGAAGAAGTATCATCGGCGGCGCAGAATTGTACCGACACGGAGTTACGTTAACTCCGGAATTTTCATAAACACTGACCCCTTTGTTGGACCCGGAATTACAGTAACTCCGGATTTGTAATTTGCTTTATAAGTGTCTAACACAATCCAAAATTGTAGTAACACTGAGTTACTCTAACTCTTGTCTAATTTCACAATAATATGGTTATGGTTTCTGATGTTATATGTATAGCCACAGCAAGCATAGCAGCGCGAGTGAGGCAGAGACGTTATTTAATCATCAATAAAATCAGGAGTTACGGTAACTCCGTGTTACACAATTCTGAATTATTTCAGACACTTTTAAAGCTAATTAAGAATCCGGAGTTACTGTAAGTCCGGGTCCCACACATGGGCCAGCATTTAAGAAAATCCCAGAATTAACGTAACTCCGTGTCGATACAATTCCGGCGCCCCGAAGCATCACTTAAAAATAAGCACAAAACGCAAGTCAAAATGAAAAAATGTGAAATATGAAATTTAAAAAATACGTAAAAAAAAAAGTAAACCCCTGCAGGAGTTATTTGTACATATTACCACCGAATGCAGGATCAAATGTTTGCAGGAGGTGCACCCCAATCAACAAAAGTATATCGGAATTCAGTAAGGCTTGATAAAGTTGAAAAAATGGTTCTCTGGCACCACAGAATTGATCACTCCCAAAGAGCCAGATAATTATTATTTTTTTTTTTTTTGGATTTCTGATCAACTTTTCACCAATTTCATCCATTTTCTTAAATTTTATACATATTTTAGTATTTCAATACACCATTTTAATCGTCTCAATATTTTAATAAAGTACACAAAACAAAAATAACGTGCTTTATACTTTGCTTGATTTATTTTTTAAGCGGCTTGTTATCTATTTGTACGCCAAGAATTTGACCATTCTACTTTGAGTGGTAGAAACACAAATGTAAACAAACGACGTTCAAACACAAAGTGTAAATAGTTATTAGTATCACGAATTTTCGATAGGCATTATCCAAAAAAATAATATTTTCAGTCCTCCAACAAGAGGCAACAAGAAACGTGTGAAGTACAGTCCACATAATTGTATGAACTTCCACATTAGAAGAGGACCACATAAGCGCCAAATTTGAATCGTTCCCTGAGTCGGACTGGGTAGGAAAGGGCACCTGTGCCATTTATCGAAATAACCGGGGAGGGGCACCATGCGTTTTACAGGAAATTTCAAGTGATGGTCCCTCCAACCGTCAAGGGGTTTGGGGAAGCGCTCTAACCTCCCCAAGCAGCAGAAAAGTCCGGGGGTCGAGATCAAGAAGCTTTACTTATTTTCATATTTTGTCGTCATTTCTGGCTTCGGAGTGCATTCTTCAATACACATTTTATATTTCAAGTAATGCTAGTTTTTGTAAACTTTGGAGTGGGTTGGGGAGAGGGGAGTGAGTTCAAAAAAATGCATTAAAAACGTAAGTAAGGGAGGGAAAGGTGAGAAGGGAATTATTGCCTGAAAGGAAAGGTTATCAGTGGGCAGGTAATCCAAAACCATTCATTTTGCTTGGCGGAGAGGAGAAAAAAGTAAGACTATACCAAAGTGGCGCCGAAAGTATCGTAGCCTAAGGGCGCCTGTGCCATTGGCACTATGGCCAGTCCAAGCCTGATCGTTCCGGATTGAATATGATCCTTCAAAGTGGAAATGCATACTGTAGTTCATACATTTCTTGTTGCCTGACGAAGATATAGAGGAAATATTTTTTTTTTTGGGATAATGCCTAATGAAAATTCGCGATAATGATACACATTGACATTTTGAGTTTAAGCATCGTTTGTTTACATTTGTAAATATGTGTATGCTGTTGACTGGCAGCTTTTATCAGTATTCTACTCACCCTTAAATATCTATTTTTCCGCAAGGTGTTCAGGAATCGGCATCCATCGTTAACCGCAACAACTGCAAGAAAAATGAACACTACACAATTATCAAGTACTTTCCATTCTAATAGATGTTTTACCACATTGCTGGTGAAACTTCACCAGCAAGATGCACCCGCTAGCGTAACCTCTGACACATTTCCTCTGTCAGCTACCATGCATTATTTAGAAAATAGAGAGCCTTCAGTAGACGGCAATGATCTATCTTAACAAAGAACAAGAAATAAGTTTTGTATATTAAAACACTAAAATACCAGGGCCACCAGGTTAATTCTAGTTTTTGTTTGCCCTTACGAAAATATACATTACCTTTTATTTCTATAGCAGTTTCTCCCCCCCCCCCCCCCCCCCAATGGAGCTCTATTAACCCTAGCTTGAAAGATGGCTTCCACGCCGGTCTCGTAACCTACTGCGCATGACAGGAACTGTGGGGAGGCTTGGGTGGGTAAAAAGTAATGTATATTTCGTAAGGGCAAACAAAAACTAAAATTAACCAGGTGGCCCTGGTATTTTAGTGTTTTTATTGCAAAAAAATATCCATAACCTTCTATTTCTATAGCATGCCTTGTCACCTAATAAGGCGGGCTAGGGTCGGACTACCCATGTTACGAGCCGGCGGCCCCTCGGACTAAGTCCAGGTGGAACCAATGAATGTTTCCCTCACCTGGACCCTCAGTCCCATGGGCGAGCAACAGGAACGGCAGAAGTCAGGGTAGAAACAAACGGTTCAACACGTAGGGGAAGGTAGAGATGCAAGCAAAGAACCGATGCCAAGCGAGGCTTTGACAGGAACTCGCAGGAGGCGACGAACAGTTGACCGGGAGGGCGATCATGGAAAGTGTTCTTGTGGATGTACCAAGACAATGATCACTTGGCAACAGGCTGTCGAAGGCTGAGGAACGGTTGCCGTATCCAGAAATGGTGTACAACACAGGGCGAGTGGTGGAGAGCAGTCCGTACTCCCGTGGTTAAAGAAGGTCGAGCGTAGCGACGAGGCACATCATAAAAAGGTGGATGGTGAAGGTGAGGAAGTCCGATGAATAGCGAAAGACGGCGCACAGGCGGCAGTTGGTAGCATAGCACAGGAGGGATCGAGGTGGATCGACGGGTCATGGTAAACGTGACGCTGCCCAAAGGCGACAGACGCACCATCCCACGAGGAACGATGTGGCACGAGGAGTCGTGGATCAGGAGCGGGGAACGTGTCCTCACGGCACGGAGATGCAGACAGGACAATCGGTGTTGAAAAAGGAAGGACTCCGAAAGAATCGCAAGGCGTGGTGAAAATTGTTGCTTTTTTTTTTTTAAATAAGATGCATCGTGCGAGGAGGAACGGTCCTAAGCCTGGATCGATGATAAAGAATCGGAAACGGACTGCCTCGCGGGCCAATAGTGGCTATTTGCACACTCATATTATGTTTTGTAAGGATCGAAAGGTTGAAAGGGGATCAGAATGGTAGGAGGCGTAAGCCCAAGGCAACTTCCTTGGCTCTTCTTCGGCATGGTGAGCATGGCAGGCTCCTAGTAGAGTGGTCCGAGTGGTGCATGATCCCAGTGAAGACAGGAACGACGGAGCATCTGTAACACGCTATACACGTATAGCAGGACGCACTCGCAGCTAGAAAGATGCTGGGGATCGCTGCGTTCTGCTTATATAGCCAATCCCAGTTCCTGTCATGCGCAGTAGGTTACGAGACAGGCAGGGAAGCCACCTTTCAAGCTAGGGCTAATAGAGCTCCATGAGGGGAAAACTGCTGTAGAAATAAAAGATAATGGATATTTTCGTGGCAATAAAAATATAATTATTCAAAGCTGCATACAGCCTATGTTGTTGGCAACATATCTGGCTGAAGCAATAGATTTAGCCAAAAGAATTAAGTATTTGTAAAATGCCACTAAATGTGCACTCAATACGATTGAAAAAGACTGTTTCTGCTTTACTCTTGGCACCTCATGCATTCACTGTCTCCAGCAACGTTCATTGCAGGACTTTGTTACTGTTGTGTCGTTAATCACTTACCTTTAATCAGAAGTTAATTCAATACATCGTTTACCTAGGCGGTGTTGCAATCAACATTGACTCCCTCAAACAAACTGTTCTGATTCAAAATCCACGAGCCTACGATGGTCTCAGCCCTGAACGTATGACATAATCAACTTCCTCAAATAAACTGAATAAAATTTTCCTCACAAAAAGAAACGAACTGGAAATTGCTGAAAACTGGTGATGGACGATAACAGGAATAATTATTCTTTGGGCTTAACGCCTTGAAAAACCCTTAAAGAACCTGAAAAGCCTTTGTCTTTGGTCTAAGGCGTCTTTTTAAGCTGTACCCAGTCAGTAACACCTGCACAGATGCAAAAGCTACAAGCTAGCATAAATAATTTTCAGATTCTTTACTGATAGCATTTCAGCTAATTCAGGTTGATGAAATCATGAATTTATAGTCTAATTGTTTTTAGGCAATTGAAACCTGCTTACGTTTTGTTACTCGTGTACGTATTCTTTCTTGTTCATACTACTTACAGAATGGGGCGAGGCGAGGGTCAGATAAATACAAATATTCTAATAATCGTTTACTAAGGAGCATATTCTAATAGGATATACCCCATTCAAATAATTGATACTAAAAAAACAGTACCGGTATTTAGCCGGCCCTCGGGGCTGCCGGCTGAAAATTGTTTCTATTGCCTGGAGGAAACATACATTATTGTGAATTTTTGCATTCTTTCCCAAAGAATGCTTTCTTCCCTGAAGGTTTTAAAGTTGCCAAGAACCAGGTGCGTCCAGGCGAGGCGGCCTGTCATCTTTTTATTATTATTTTATTTTCTTTCAGTCTGTCATGGTGGTGACTGAAGAGGGGCAGGTAGGGAGAGTACGGGTAATGTATGGTTCCTCCAGGCAACAGAAACAATTGGGGCCGACAAAATACTGTATCTAGTTGCCGTTCGGAAACATAAATTACCTGTGAATTTTTGCATTCACAGTTGACCTCGTCAAAGATCGCAGAAGGAACCACCTGTCGGGTTCCCTAGAGTTACGAGCTGGCCCCGCCCAAAAAGATAATACTTTTCACTTTTTGAAAAGAGAAAACAGGAGTTGGATCGCTTTTGAAAAATGTGGTGGTCCTGAAAAGGGGTGTTTAAGAGATAGGTCTTGCTTCTGCTTCAGAACATCTGCTTCTAGAACATCAGCTTTATCAATATCTGTTTTCAGTGCTTAACGGGGGGGGGGGGGGGGGGGAGAAACACGTCTGACTAGTCCAATTTCTTGCCTCGTTATTTCTCTGAAGTAGTGAGACATGAAGACGGATTGCCTTTTCCAGGATTCCAGGTACTGCAATGTTACAGTGGAAGACCCATGATGCGGAGGTTACCCATAGTTCATGCGCAGTCGCCAGGATGTTGATGTTAAAGTGCCACAGATGTCGTCGTAAGCGCTGGTGATATCGGTTCTGATCCATGACGCGATCATTCTTGCTGATGTTTCTATGAAGGCAGTTTTGAAGGGGAGGAAAGGTTGGTTAAGGCTCTTGCAGAATTTGAGGTTCTCTGTCCTTTTGAAATAAAAGCATAGAGCACGTACAGGACAGAGGACTCGTTTTGGTTCATCACCAATAATGTTAGTGAGTGCTGGAATGATTATTGGCCGTGATGGTTAGCAGGGTGGTTGAATTTTGGCCTGGAAAGTTCCTCTTGGTCTCAGCTGAATGGCGGTGCAAAATAAGTGGGGTCGATGGATACGACTTGAATTTCAGTGCAGTGCAGACTGATTGCCAGAGCGGTCAGGAAGACTGTTTTTTTTGGTGAGAAGGTTGAGGTCGCAGTGCTGAGAGGTTCGTTGGGAGCTTTCGTGAGTGAGATGATGGCAAGGCCCAAATCGGTACAGGAGCGCTGAGTTGAAGGGCGTTTCATTTCAAAAGATTTGATCAGTGAGGAAGTCTTCTAGAAGGTGAGAATTGCCTGCAACTTTGAAAACAGAATTCAACGCCGAACTGTGGATTGGGGTTGTTGGTCCTTTAAGACCTTGATTAAATTCTTCGTTGAGGAAGTAAAGGGGGAAAGATTGATTTTTTTTCTGTTGCACTAATTAAAACCATCGGTTCCAGAGATTGTTGTAGATTCGATTGGTTGAGTTCATGATGGCCTTGCTTGCAATTTATGTAGCTTGTTCTTTAAGAACTCCAGTCTCTTCAATGAGTTCGATGGTCGTAGCTACGTGAATGTAGGAAGCTGGTGTGTTGATGAAACAGGGTGCTTTTTCTTTGCGATTGCGAACGTAGAACTGGAACTGCTGGTTGGCTTCTTAGAAGATCAGTCAAGAGGTTTAGAAGCTGTGGGAACCAAGGGGGCGCCGGCCAGTTAGGTGCTGTCAACAGGAAGAGTCCCTGGGTTGCTTGGATCTTTTGGAGTGGTTTGAATGGAGGGAAACGTGTCCCTAGAAACGTTGATGATTGGCTGGGATTTGACAGGGGTGTTTCACCTTCCTCGGAAGAGGCGGCTTGAAGAGCTCCTAGCGGTGGGCAGCAAGGCGAAGTGCGGCAGACCCGGTGTAACGTGTGTTCAATGTAGAAGCCAAACTTGAAATAGTTTTAACCTTATTTAATACGGAATAATCATGACAAGATTTGGGTTACATTATTACGTTCTTTCTCAACACAAGAATCAACGGGAATAGAACACCGGGCTCTGAAGCCCTTGACTTTTATATGCTCCGGTCGGATCCAGAGCTCCACCGGACAACCAATCAGTTCGTGAGTTCGTTGACCAATCCAGTTCTTGGTTACAAAGCCTTCACCAATCGTGGCCAACAATACTTGGCCACGTTCTCCTGTCCGCTCATGGTTTTGGCACAAAACCTAAAAGTCCTTGCTGTTACACAACGATTTTGGTGCCAACAAAAGTCAACCACAACACAACAGCACACAAGTAAGTACGAGGGTGAGCCAATGTCCGTTACACCGGACAGCTGTGGACGACAAGCAGCGAAGGGCGATCGTCCAGAAAGGTTGCGAATTGTGGAGGGCGAAGGGTGGTTGCCTGGAAGAGCTTCAAACACCAAGGCGGCGTAACCGGTAGAACTGTGAAATGAATTCTTAGGTAGCGAAGAACGAAGAACAGCGAAGGGATTCGGAGGGCTGTAGATGGGGGGGGGGGGGGGTAGTAAAAGACGATGGCCCGGAAGAGTTGCAAATTATGGTCGGCGAAGGACGGTGGACTGGTAGAGCTTCAAATTACAGGCGGCGAAGGACGGTTCATGAAGAGCTTGAAACGACAGTCCGACGGGCTGCAGCACCTCGGCCGGGATGGCAGTCTGGGGCCATACAGAACAGAAGATGGTGAAGAGCGTCAGGCTTGCCGGTGAGATCTACTCTTGTTGCTGGAGGAGGAGTACATGTTGAACCGTTCAGGAGTGGTGCTTCGCTTGGCATTGCCGTTCTTGTTCTTGAATGTGATGGCTTCGGTTGAGAAGGCCGTGAAGTTTGAGAAGCGGCCATCGAATTGTGGTTCTTAAAGTTTGCAGGATTCCTAAAGGGTTGGTTTGATGAGGGTTTAGGTGCCTGAGGCCATGGCTTACGAGAAATGTCCAAGTGTGGTGCCAATATCGGGATGAGACCTCTGAATAACGTACCGGACTCATGAAGTGGTTGGTTGCGAAGGATGTTTTGTTGATGTGAGGTTCGATGTTGTGTTCAAGGCGATGTCACGTAAGAGAAGACGTGAATTGAATAAGACTTTCATGAACCAGTTTAACGCATGAAAGGTGGCGAAAGAAGCTCCGAAAAGTTCCGAAATGAGGAAGTAAAGGTGCTTGACACTACGGTGGCTGGACTCAGTGGCGAGTCTTTCGTAGAGGGCAGTGATGGCTGTAGCAAGTACGGCAGCGTGTGATGCGGTTCTGAGGCTAAGGCAGAGGATCTTGTCATTTTCTTTTAAAATGGTAGTTACTACATCGGCCCTTTTCAGAATGAATAGTGCTGTCCGAAAATCCATTTTGGCTTCGGTGGCAAGGAATTCCGACTGCTAATAAGTTTCAAAGTGGCGGGGATTAGCTGTGTCATTGCGGGAGGAACGAAAGCACCAAGATGCACGGCAAAGTCTGGGTAGAGGTGGCTCCTTATCGAGTTCCAAGGGTTCTCCTTTGCCGAGAATGGATCCACCGTGCATAGAAATATGGTGAGGAGGGTTGTAGATTGACCAACTTTAGCACGATCCCTGTTGCTTTTGTCTGAGCTCAAATCTGAATCCAGTTACGAGGTCTCTGTTTTTTGTAGGTTGGAGATGGGATTGGCCTTGTAAAGAAAATTATCGGAAATGACGGCTTCAACGGTTTTAAGAAGATCATACAGTAGGATGGCCGTGGGGTCGTTTTCGGCTTGTAGAGAATCCTCATATGGGTCGAGGGGCTGTTGTTCAAAACTGACCTGATATGAAGGGTGCCGACTTTCATTAAGTGCAGATGCAGAGTCCAAAAAGTCATCGGGCAGGAGGTCTAGTCATTGGGATGACGGATGAGCTGGACGGCGAAAGATCGGATCCAAGTTAATGGATGGAAGTTCGGAACGATGTTTCTTGGCCGATGCAGTGAAACAACTTTCGAGTTTCCTTTTCCGTGAGAAGTCGTTGTCAGAGGAAGAAATCCATTTTTGCACATAAGACCTGCAGTGAGAGGAAGAGGGTGGAGCCGGGACCAAAGGTTTGGCTTTATAGTTAAAGTCTCTGATGGCGCTGTCCATGAGCTGGTGTATTTCTTTCATCAATAACTGATGGGTTTCGTTGGAGGTGATAGCAGGGTGAGAAGAACGGCGTGATGGAATCGACGAGACATCTAAGGGTAGATGCTTCGAGTCTGACGATTTGCCGGGTAAATGTGAACTCCGAGGTGGCGGCGAAGGGTTTGTAAGCTAGGTCGAAAGAGATGACGAAGGAGGAGGGAAAAAGCGGCGTTGTCTGCATCGGAGTGGAGATGCCGACTGAAGGGTGGAGTGTTAAAGGGTTGCAGAAGATGAAGGAAAAAGAGGCTGGTAAGGGGAATGTTGGGTCACAATTCGAAGATTTTCGGGTGGAGGGCTGGCAGGTGGAGACGGGGTCTTGCGGGATACCGTTGGGCTTATGTGGCAGCCGAAATGTGTTGCAGCATGTCCTTCGGGTGAAATGCGAAGGGTTCTTCAGAGCGAAGGGTCTCAGGCAAAGCCCTTTAGGTTGAAGGGTGTTTTCTCAAACGAAGAATCTTCAGGACGAAGGGTAGGCCTTCGGGCGAAGGTTGATCTTTGGGCGAAGGGTGATCTTCGCGCGAAGGGTCTTCCTTCGGGCGAAGGCTGGAGTGGAGGAAGGAATCGACGAGGACTTGAGGAAAAGATATGACGTCCGCACCCGGGCCGAACGCTTTTATAGTAGGGCTGCGCATGACGAAAAACCAAGAGAGCGAAAAACCTCAAGACAGATAAGGAGCATCCACGAATTGAAGGCAAGAAATTTACAGGTAGATTTTTTCATGCCGGTGACTAAAAACATATTTTTATCTGAAGGGTTGGGGGAGGGGGAAGGTATATGGGCCTCAACACTATTGAGATATATGGCCTCCATTTAACAAAAATTTGCATGCATTTTTTTCCTGTTTGTCTGACTCTAAGACAGATACTGTAACCTGATTAAATCACTTTAATCCTTACCACAAAGTCCGGATGTAAATCTATTCATTTGAACAACGGAGCTGAACTTGAAATCCTCGAGTTGATAACGGGGACCGACGACTAATGGATCATCAGCTAAACTTGGCACAGAGGTAACAGTCAGATCTCCACTGCTGGTTGTGCCTTCTATCTGAACCACTTCACACGCTGGTCGTACTTTCATTGCATTCAGATCTAAAATGAAAAAGTCAGTATCAAGATTTTTTTGGAACCCACTCTTGGGGAGGAGGAAAGGTAAAAAAAAAAAATAGTATACATGTAATTAGTTGCAGGGGACATGGTCAGACAAAAACATTGGCAAACTAACAATCCAAAGCTTCGTGACTATAGTTTGGCAACCATTTGTATCATAATTTGTACTAAATATTTTATTACTGGTAACCTACAAGTATTAGAGGTTATCAACACGACACTTTTAGCAGTAATAATTTCTAAAAAATGCCCACGCTTCTAGAAAAGCCCTCTAAACCCCTCCCCTGGCGATAAATAATGACCGGTCCCTTAAGGAAGGATGTGCATATTGCGTATTTGTGCCCTTTCTATGACAAATCTAGCCATATTCTGTCCATCATTACAGTACTTACCTGAAAGAATTACACATCATGACCAACACAAAAACAGAGAAAGGGAGGAGCAAATGGGGTAGGTTGGATTTCTAAGCTTCTTACAGACCATACCAACAATTTATCATAAGCAGCCAGCTCTTGGCTGTCCGGAACGTCACTTCTGGTTTACCACATGACTCCATTGTCTTCTCCTCTTTAGCTGTTTTATAAATGGGCTACCTGTTTTCTGTGCAGTCTAATACTTTCTCTTATGCTGTTGATGATTTTCACTCCTCAGTCATTCGTTCTGCTGAATGAATTGCTGCACGAGGACCTCAGGCAAATCCAAAATTAGTACCGGGTACTTAGTGATTAATCCACAGTTCGTTCAGATATAAGAAGAAGACCTGCACATCCTTCAAATACACTATTGGTTACACCAGGATCAGCAGGCTCTAGCATGAAATGCCCCGGTACTTTTCTTGACGAAAAACTGTCCTGGAAAGATGATGTCTCATGTACCAGGGCTACTACGTGTCTGCGGTACACTTATCAAATTCTTCAAGATGATCCCATAGCAACTCGGCTTGTAAACAACAAGTGCTTGGTCAGAGACTCTTGCTGAACTTAGCCCCTGCCAACAGCTTCGCAAAAGAGGAAAAAGAAATAATGGTCAGGAAGAAAATGTATAGCCGGCAGAAAAAATAACAATGCCTTCCAAAACCACCAAACCCAACCAGCTGAAACTCTTGATTGCTGGAGACAATTTGGTTCCACCACAGCACAGCACACTCGACGCCCAAGTGTCAAACTGTCTCTACCAGTAGTTACAGCAGCTTGGGTATGGGGTTTCTGGAATGTTGGGTTGCGGCAACAAAACTATTTTTGCTTAGGCCGAGAGTCGGTATCTATTACAAACAACCTTCACCAATGTCGGTTGCCAGTCTCCAAATGGTGAGGGACATTGGCAGTTGGAGAGTTAATTTTAAGCACTATTAGCTAGTGTTGCATGGAATCACGTTTTTGCAGGATGGGACGGTAAGATAGTACAGAAAGTAAGGGTCCGTGGTAATCCAGCAGTAATTAAGGGGGGAAAAATGTGTGTCATCATCTTCATAGGATGCCATGACAACACTAGAATAATAAGCATGTTTATTGCGGACCCTCCCTTCCATAGTGTAGGCTCTTCTTACTTCCTAGCAGAAGGTTAGAATTCAATCATACATGCAAACTTCAACACACTTGTGCTAATTACATTAGGTAAAAGAACTGTCAGCATACCATAACCATTCACAGTAACAGCGTGATGCTAAAAAACGAACGCTGTGAAGTGATTTTTTTTTACGTCAATACCACGAGTACACTAGTCTACTACTTGCCAAATTTTGGATTGCACATTTTCTGGGCTGTAGCTGGGAAGTGTGACACACAGCTTCTTTCATAGCCTAGCCGGCCCAGCACAATGTGCGGGTGACGTACATTCAGCTGCCACCTGTCCACCATCTACCACTACATAGCAAATGGTCTACTACCCCCACTGGAATTATACTGGACATGTATGTATAGAGCAGCGTCATGTGATGTCATATTGGCTACGAGACACCATTTGGAGGAAATAGCTACAAGGTGCACTAGATTAAAATGGTGCGAAAAAAACGGCACTTCTAGTCAAGACAGTGATTTGGGAGCGGATTTCTTAGGCTTAAAAGAACGTTGTTTTCTCCAACAACAAAAATCGCGCGTTATAGGCTTAAGAAATCCAGTCTAATAGCATTGGCTTCAATAAGACGATCTTCCTTTCTCCCTCCAGTGCTCCTTGCAGCTAACCCAGTTACTGGCTCCACCATAGTTATACACAATAATACTACGTCGTATCACTGCCCTATAGAAGAATGCCTAAGAGTCGTTCCTTGGCACGTAGTAAGGAAATTTTTCTTGTAGGGAAGGGGGGGGGGGGTGGAGAGAATGCCTATTAAAGTGACATACTAAAGTAGGCAGCAACCTTTACGCAAAAAACGATTTAACGTTATGGTGTTGGTCTTGTACGGAAGTGGCTACGAAAATAGGACACAAAGGGACGGACCATTTTATAATAATAATAATAATAATAATAGTAGGCATATGATTTTATTTAACAACCGGGATTTCACATTTTATGCTTTTAAAAAAACGGTAAACAGTCTAATTAACGTCCTTTTCAAATGCTAAGATTATCTCGGGAGGGACAATTGTGCTACGTAATACGTAGGATCTTTTACATGCCATACTCGACATGAGCACGAGAACATTTCCGGAGCCTTCACACTTTTACCTAGCTTTACTAACCTTTACACAAATTGACAAGAATGGAGTTTCTCACAACATTCATGTGAACTCCTGCGGGTTTGTATATGCAGAACACACCATTCAGGAGTTTCCATGCATCGGGGGCGTAAGAAATATTCATTGTCAATCTTTTAGCACAGATCTTTTCAATCAAAACACACCAGCATGGCTCCTTACTGTCTTCACGCCGAATAACGCGTACCGGAAGTTCGGAACAGTATATAAATTTTGTCACCATACAGGTATTTGGCGCTAGTTACGTACCAGCAGTATCTTTTAAATCAGGATTTGTGATTTTTAAAATTGAAAATAATTTAAACAGAAAATTAATTACGCGTATTCGGTTTTTATGATATTTTTTCCTGGCTTATTTTATTGTATATAAGCTTTAGAAGAAAAATCAGTAGTTTATTTACGATTATTCGTGCCTGGCGAATGCCGCTCCCGGTTGCTAGGTAATCATTTGTAGTCCTGGAAGCATAGTCGATGATATCGTATGGCTGCTGCAGAGGTGGAGAATGTTTAATTTCTCAACTTGGTTCCTCTTCGCCTTAACATGCATATCCGTAAATTTATTAGGCAATGCGGAGATTGTGCTTGATGTAAGTATCGTTCGTTTGTTCTTTTTCATTGGCGATTTTTTGTGAGTCCATGTTTTGTCAAGTTGCTCACGTGATGTGAATTTAACCACCAAGAAAAGCGGCCATATTGTCTAAAGGCAGCCACCTGAAACCTTTAATGAGAAGGTACGGTCGAATTATTTTCATTTCTTGAAGCCAAACAATTGAATTAGTTACTCATGGTTATTGTAGGCATTATGAAGTATGAAACCAAACATTTGGCACGTGTGTCGACGGACATTTTGTACGTCGTTATTAAATTATGGGTGAAGCAGTTTGCTCGTCAATATTTAGCGTACCGAGCTATTCTGTATAATAACTCGTGCACGTATGTCCGCCTAGGATATTTTCCTTTTACTTTATTACTAAAATAAAACTCTGTGAAGTATGCAGTTTAATAAATTATGTATTTGAATCTTTACACCTGGAATTCGTTGTGGATTTGCGGTTATGATTGGATTTGAGGTTAGCTAAATCTTGTGGCCTTGAGATGTGCTTAGCTACATTTAGACATTTTCTCTCGTCTTGGAACTGCATTTCCGGTTGTGGACGATCATGATGGCTTCTAGGCTTCGGCCGTGGCAAATTTTAATTCTGTAAGTGATCGAAGATGCAAATCCCGTTTTATTGTGTTGCAAAATAACCGATTCGATGACCATCGGTAGTGGAAGAATGGGGGAGCAGCCCATATTTTCTACAAAAGCGCATGTATTCCACATTGATCCTAAGACGAAGAAATCATGGATTCCTGCTAGTAACATCTCCATCAATGTATCTTTCTTTTTTGACTCCACACGTAACTTGTACAGGATTATCAGTGTGGAAGGGACTAAAGCTGTTATTAACAGCACGATTACTCCAAACATGACTTTTACAAAGACTTCGCAGAAATTTGGCCAGTGGTCTGATGTACGTGCCAACACAGTTTATGGTTTGGGTTTTTCCACTGAGGCTGATTTGAACAAATTTATTGAAAAATTTCAAGAAGTTAAAGAAGCCACACGTTTGACTCCGCAAAAGGGTCAAGCCAATAATGGCAATGTTATCGTGACCCCCGTAACTTCGGCCAGCGCTTCTCCGATAACCACCAGAAGCGCACATGCATGTGAAGATGTTCCAGCCCCGGTTTTGAGCCAATCGCCGGCCGACGTACATCTTGGCAGTGGAGCTGAGATACCCACCAGCCAAGCCATCAAATCTTCTCTCATAACTCATCAGCGAAGCCAAAGTCTTTCAGGTCTCCAGCCGCCCGTCGATAGTCCGACGCACCAAGCTAAAGGGACTCAAGAAAAGGGCAGCATCAGTTCTTCGATTGCAAGTGCTCCCAGCTCGAACGTTGAAGCTCAGCTCAAATACGAGAATGATCGCCTCAAGCTAGCCCTTGCTCAAAGCTCGGCGAACGCCAAAAAGTGGGAAGTCGAGCTTCAGACGCTGAAGAACAATAACGCACGACTCACGAGCGCGCTGCAGGAAAGCACTTCCAATGTCGAAGAGTGGAAAAGACAGCTGCAAGCGTACAAAGACGAAAACAATCGGATGAAAATCAAAATTCTGGATTTGGAAGCCAGTCACGGAAACCTGGATGCTGCAGCCGAGTTACGCAAGGAGATGGAATCGATAAGGTCTCGCTCGGAGACACTAGAAGCGGATATGCGAATGCGGGATCAGAACATCCATCAACTCACGAAACGGAATCAAGAAATAGAAGATACCCAGATGGAAAAAAATGAATTGTTTAAAATACTGCAAGAAGAAAACGAAATGCTCAAGCTCAGTACGAAGACTTTGCAAGAACAACTAGACACAGCGCTAGCAACGCAGGAAGCAAGTCGACGTTTACTGGACGCCCTACATTCTCAGCTCGGCAGCAAGATCCAGGATCTGGTGGATGCCCACCAGGAAATTGGTACAGCAATAAACACATGATGAGTGTCATTGTAGTAGAACTGTTTTCTTGTCGTAACCTGATGTGGGGAGACGAGCGTAGCTACGTGTGTTCTCATGAAGCGATTAATTTACAATTGTTTTGCGGCATTTTAAGACTTAACAGAAGGATATCTTCCAAGAAATGGTTTTTCGTAATTGTCAAGTATGCAATAGTGTGGCAAGCTTCTAGATTTATTAAAGTACTAGCAATACATGCGCATGCAGCCGCATTCTTTCTCCGTTTCCCCCGCCTCCCCAAGTTTATGTGTGTCTCCTGCAGCTAATTTTCCCCCATCGAAATTCTCCCTAAGTCACCATCCTCTTTCGTAGGACTGCCACCTTTGTTTTGTCTGCTAAGGCAAATGTCGATTCAAGTTTTCTTTGCTCGAAGCTTTGCATTGTTGCTTGAATCTATCGTTGTATAGTAGCAATAGTCTGCAGAGGTGTGGGCGGTGTTACTTAAGCCCGAATCTCTTGCGCATGTATCTCAAGGACCGAGACGGTGGGAATTGCTGTATGCATTTTTTACTTAATTGTGCGACCTCAGACCCTAGATTTGGAATGGTATCCATGAGTGCATCACTTTAAAAGTTAGTATTAGATTGATGATCTGTTCATCCAACACGGACAAAACTATCGAGAGCATCTGTACAGTTGATCGGGATTGAGATCCCTATGGTTAAGTCCATTTTAGTGACTGTGCATCGTTTTCGAAGATGTACTCTTACCTTGATGATCATGTTCCATGGTGTAGTGTCTCCTGCTTCCCGTACAAATTAACACTATTTTGTTGTTTTTTTTTTTATTAATTTTTTATGTTTTTTTTTAAACAAAGGATAAGCAATGTAGGCGAAACCTTCTTTTCTGTTGGAAACTTATCCAACGAAAGTATGTGTGAAGCAACTAACAATATATATAGTAAAAATGTTATGTAGTTTTGCGCCTTGTAGGATAGGTGCGGATATTTCCTAATCTCATGTTTTTTTTGCAGAATAAAGTGTTTTTTCTTGTTCCCTAAATTCTTACCATTAATTGCAGGAAATGGTGGCGTTGTAACAAGTCTAGTCATAACGGTGTACTTTTTGATATTAAGAATGCGTATTGGACGAACTCAAGTGGTTTGATGTAGAACTTATCAGTTTCCGTGTTTTATCCTATTCAACGTATAACGTCAGGAAAACAAAGAAACATTTAATCAGTCATTAGAAATCGAAACGCAAAAGACTATAGTGTTTCTGGAACAGACTAAACAGAAACACAAGTTCCAAAACAAAATCGGCATACCATTTCTTTTAAAAGTTTTTCAGAGTGAAGTGCTTATTCGCCGAGCCATGGGAGTAAAGGGGCTTTTGTTGGGATTTGAAACTTGATACAAGATTCCACCTCCCATCAATAAAGAACACGACCGTAATAGTCATTCACATGGTCATGTTTGATACATACTTGTTAAATAGCAAGTAGATTCAGTTTTAAAGTACATGTATGCACCGATATAGCTCATTTTTTAAATGTGGTGGACATTTTCTTGGTAGAAAGAGAAATACTTTCTCCTTCGGGCATGACATTTACGACCTGCCGCTGATTCATGCTCTTAGCAGATTGGTTTTGCACGTCTTGCGGGACAAACCCAAATGCCCTCCCTAATTTCTAAGCCATTGTGAAAGTTTATTAGGTATATACTCTCGTGGTTTGCTGAAGTGAGTTAATTGCAATTGTTTTTGCGTTCTGGAGAGCTCTTAATAGCAGATTAAGTAAGGGATAATACTTCGGATAAAATAAATCGGTGGTTTCAACATAACAGCATTTCACTCGTTCAGCTAGCACCCTTCACATAGAAGTGTGTGAAACCGATTTATAGTATTCTCGTAAGCTAGTTAATGGCCAGCCACTTGCTTGGAAAAATATTTTCTAATAAGCGTATGAAATTAGTATGTAATAATTGATGCTTCAGCAATACTGGATCGGATCAGTTGCCAATATTTTGCGGTATCATAACTTTTGCAGAAATATTGATAAATTCTGGAACCGTTCAAGATTACGACATGCGGTTCGCAGCGTTTTGCCCAGGAACTCACTATCTTCCTAGATTTGTTTTAACAGTGGGTTAGGATGTAAAAATATTTTATTGTTGGACTTTTTTGCAGGACATAATTCCTTATATGGTAACGTGTTATCGGTTATTAGCGCCAGTCATGTTCGCACAGCATGCTGGGAGACCGGTCTGACTCAAGAAGACTGCGGTTCAATCAACATGGCGTTCCCTAATACGAGTATTCGAGCGAGTAAATCAACGGTCGGTAGTCAAGCCAGGGAAATCTTATGGAATGTATATAGATTCTTTGAACAACAAGGCATCTTCACTGCTATGGCTGATTTGGAAGTACAAACTGGATTAGCGACCGTTGTAGCAGAATCAACTGTTCGTACGTAAGGCATACGAAGCTGTCTGCATCACCGACTCCTGGAAAAAAAAAAAGCTGTCACAAATAACAGGTATGGATGACTTAGACTTGTCTGTCAGAAATATATCGAGAGGATTAATACCCAGCGTAAAGGCAAAATCAACTTCAAAGGTGGAAAAACGTCACTGCGACGTATCATGAAGAAACTTGGCATGGCGTTACCATATAGCAAAATAATCCAATGGCAATTTTACGTCGAAAAGCCGGCGATCATTGCGAGTCAACGGCGTTACATTCGTCAAATAAGAAGCCTGCGTAGGATACGAAAACGTTCGTTTATTTGGACGAAACTTGGGTTAATGAATGCCACAGAAAGGAAACCATGCGGCATGATAAAGAGAAAATCCGCGGTCGACAAATTCCTGTAGGAAAGGAGCGAAGACTCCATTTACTTCACGCTGGAAGCAAAGATGGTTTTGTAATGTGAAGTTGCTATTGGATATTAGTCCTTGATTTCCCTGGCTTGATGTTGATTTGGGAAGACAAACGGCCTTTTTTAAGGCCAAAACAAACGGTTCCTTTCAGGGCCACAAAAAAAAAACATTGGATTCCATGTTCACTAAAAAAAAAAAAATCATATATATAAGATCGCTAAAGCGGCTTCCGGTTAACCAACTACCAACTTCCGGTCTACTGACGGAAATTCCAGAAAAGCAGTAATAAAAATAGTCGGACCGTGAAAGTAGATGCTACGTTAAAGGTTGGTGTATTGGTTGAATTTAGGTATTCGGTTAACACTTTAACAGCAGTTAAAGTATCGTTAAATCATTTAGGTACGTGACACCAACTTCCGTACAATCGGTGCAACTTCTGGTCTGTCTTCCGGTTCACTCACACAACCCAGAAACCAGTAGTAAAAATAATCACGTTACCGTTAAGGTAGTTAATACGTTAAAAATTCGTTTAGGCTCATACGGTTGTTGTGTTGGTTAAATTTAACAGCAGTTAACAGTCTAGGGTCCACGTCAGTTCCGCCCGCAAACAATTTTTTTTTTTACACTGACGGTCCAGATCCGAGGCGTCCTTCGGTTCTCAGGAGCCATTTGCATCACGTTTTAGGACGGTCAGATTTCGGTTCCCCGGGCAAATTTTTGGGTGCGGGTTTCTGATGTTATGTAATTAGCCGCAGCAAGCATGATAAAGCGAGCGAGGCAGGAAATTTGTAAAAATACGGAAAATTGAAAATCATCATTTTCTTGGGATCCGGGCAGTGTCTGGAAAACAATTAATATGCGTTCCGGCAAGGCTCTCACAAAGACCTTGGAATAGTAGTAGTATAGTCTCTCATGGTCTCTATAGGGCTCTCATGGTCATAGACAGACTGCGCCATCTATTGCCAACATCAAAAACCTTAAACCAAGAAAGGCAAGGCAGGGCAGAATAACGTGGAAGAATATAATGGAAGTGATCATTACACAGAAGGAATAATTAGCAATGATGATGGGCCGGGGGGGGGGGGGGAGAAGAATAACAAACGCAGGGTGGAATATTTTAGTGCCAAAAAGTAGAGATGAGTGGCAGTAGTGGCGCAATAAAATCTGTGTTCGAAATTTTTACATACTATAAAGAATGCCTATTTTGTCCCAAAACGTTTCCAGCAGTTCCCCGGAGAAAATATTAGTGCATTCCTATGGGGTGAATCCAGCCGCCACCTCCTCCCCCCTCCACTTCATTTCAGTTCAAAAAAAAATTGTAGGGACAAGCTACTGGGGGGGGGGGGGGGGGGAGAAGAGAGGCTTTGTGAAGTTTCATTGCAAAAAAAAAAGTAATGATGAGCGACAAGGAAATTTTTAATTTCTGTACATAAAATAAAAAAAAAGTAGGGATGACGACTGGGGCTGGAGAGTGGGGGAATTTTCAAAACTTCAGTACAAAATACACAAAAACATAAGGATGAGTGACCAGGGATGGGATAGGGCATATATCTGATGGGGGGGGGGGGATAAACTGTCTAAAGATAAGTGGAGTGATCAGTGGTGTGCGGAGGAGGGAGGGCCTACAATAAGGGGTGAGGGTAGAATTAGGACTTGATGGTAGCTGCCCTGAGGTGAATTGGGGGAGGAGAAG
>JAHWFP010209575.1:118448-137496 GCA_023313725.1 Lithobius niger | reverse complement strand
GAAATGACTCGTTTCCGAGATAACGGGGCCTGTTTCCCATGGTGACACAGGCATAGTCAGCCAACTTTCAGGGGCATCGCACCACATGCTTAAAAAATGAAACAACATGTGACGGTGAAGACATGCTTAGGAACGAACCGTTCCTTACAAAGTTATTGCTCATCCACATTAGGGTTGTATGTCCTCCCCCCCTCCCCCCGGGATAGGTAATTGCTAGAAACAAAGCAAAACGCCAAAAAAAATAGTAAGTTGGAATCGCCTAGACGGTAGCTTTGACCGCTTCCGCAGAAGGAACCATTCGTGCCTCATGCAGACTGAAAACGTTGCTGCACACTGCCATGACGAAACTAGGAGTTCATAAGAAATGTTCGAAGTGGCCCCCGTTTGCTTGAATGCATGACGCCCTCTTCTACCGAGATATGCACGAATCCTTGCACAGACCCCCTGGTTCTGCCTAACCTGCTGAAATGCATCATGAACACGTTGGCGCAATTCTGACTCAGTGTCTATGCTGCGTGAATAAACAAGTCCCTTCATAAGAAGCCCCAGATGCAGTAGTCCAACGGATTGAGACCAGGTGAACGGGGAACGGAATTGGGCCTCCTCGGCCAATCCATTTCTTCCCAAACTGTTCGTTTAGATACTGCCTCACAGCAAGCAGGAAGTGGGGTGGTGCCCCGTCGTGCTGGAACACCAGCCTCTGCCGTGTCCCCAGTGGGATGTCCTCGAGCAGACCAGGTAATTAATACTTGCAGGAAGGTAAGATATGCCGCCCCTGCAAGCCTGTTGGGGAGATCATAGATCACCCGATGAGGTGATCTCCTACAATACCAGCCCACACATTGAGAGACGATGCTGGTTTCGCGCTTGCAGGGTTGCATGAGAATTTTCATACGCCCAGACATGGTTGTTGTGGAAGTTCACAATTTCATCTCGGGTGAAAGCAGCTTCATCAGTAAACAACACTCTGCTGAGGAAGAGGGTCTGCAGCACATCGTTGTTGAAGCCACTGGCAGAATACGACCCTTGCTGGATAATCGTTCTCAGCTAGGGCTTGCACCCGCTGCAGATGATATGGGCGCAGCAGTCCATCAGGCAGGATCCTCCAGACAGCATTACGGTCTAAGTTTTCTGCCAAAGCAGTCTGCCTCGTGCGGATTCCCGGATCGTCATCCACCCTCCGTAACACCTGCTCTTCCAGTTTAGGGGTACGAACAGTACTTGGCCTTCCTTCTCGTGGTGCTACCTCAGATGACCCGTGCTCACACAGACCTTGGTGAAGCCGAATAAACGTACGACGGTCCGGATGCCTTCGGTTCGGATAGCTCACAGCATACAGCCTGTCTGCTTCTACATGTAATGCATGTCAGCTAGCTCTTGGTTGGTGACGTTAACTGCCATACACCAGTAAAGAAATTAATCGGAAGTTTTATCCTTTTCCTCTAACAAAGAAATTAAGTGGGAGAAGACTTTTCCTTCCACAAGTAGAGAAATTAATGAGAATTTTTTAGTTTTTCTACCAAACCAAGTTTGACTTTATCATCATGGCTGTGTGGCATTGTTCAGTCTGCATGAGGCACGAATGGTTCCTTCTGGGGAAGCGATCAACGCCACTGTCTAGGCGATTTCAACTTACTTTTTTTCGGGGTTTTGGTGTGTTTCTAGCAATTACCTAGCCGGGGGAGGGGGCCCACAACCGTAATGTGCGGGCGCCTCGTCTAGGACGGATGAGCAATAACTTTGTAAGGAACGGTTCGTTCCTAAGCGTGTCTTCACCGTCACGTGTGGTTTCATTTTTTAAGCATGTGGTGAAAGTTGGCTGACTATGTCTGTCACCCTGGGAAACAGGCCCCCCGTTATCTCGGAAACGAGTAATTTCCGGCACATGTATTATAGTTTTTTTTTTGATAGATGTGATCAGTTCTACCTCCCTGTCGATTTATGACCATGACTTCTGAGACACCCTGTATTGCAGTATTTAACAGCAGAGGAAATGCTATTTTATTGGTTACTATTAGTTTTACAGGGAGTAATATTTACCTTCTTAAACATTAAATTTCTGTCAGTAGATTTGAGTTGTACAGTACAGGGTGTCCCCTCCTGGTTCTGAAGGGTGCTAATTGGACTAAAATTTTGGGTCGTCAGCTTTTAGCGGACCACCTCGTATACGTAACGTTAGATCCGATTGTTAAAAGATTTGTGTGGCACTTGTGGCTATTTTTCAGGAGATGTTTGATGGTGGGGGCGTTCCTTTGTCGTGGCTTTATGCAATTCTTGTGCCGCTTCACAAGCCAGGGAGTGACAGGTCATGCCTACTTAATTATCGGCCGATTGCGCTTCTTTCGTGTGTTAGAAAGGTGTATGAGCGAATGCTTGTCAGGAGGTTGGAGTGGCATTTAGAATATAACAACTGTTTTTCTCCGGTTCAGTTTGGATACAGACCGGGTCGCAGTGCTCAAGATGCGGTTCTGTATCTGTTGACTGGTATTCATGAGGCGTGGGCACATGGCAATGTAGCAGTTGCCGTGTTCCTCGATATCAAAGCCGCCTACGACACAGTCCGAATTGACTGGGTCAGAGCTGCTCTAGAGGCTATGGGTGTTGGTAGATGCCTGACGGCTGCTATCGTTGCTCTGTTAGGGGAGCGGCGGTTCGTGACGCGGGTTAATGGTTTCTGGTCTTTCGAGGCTGTCTCGGACAGGGGCCTACCGCAGGGTTCCTGTTTGAGTCTGTTGTTGTTTGCTGTTGCGATCAATGATGTGCTGCAGGAGCTCAGTCTATCTGCTAACATTGTCTGTTACGCAGACGATGTTGCGATGTGGTTTGTGGGTTCGTCTGTGTCAGAAGTACTGCCTCATGTACAGGCGGCTCTGGATTTGGCTGTTGCGCGTCTTGCTGACAGGGGTTTGCAACTTGCTCCAGCGAAAACTGAGCTGGTTGTTTTTGTTCGTACGCGAGCAAGGAGCCGTGCTCCTGCCTCTGTTGTTGTCAATGGTGTTGTCGTGCAGCAGAAACCTACAGTGCGTTATCTCGGAGTAGTTCTTGATGAACGCCTTGAATGGAACGGCCATGTTAGCGCTCTTCGAGTTAGGGTCAGGGCAAGATGCTCAATATTGCGTGTGTTAGCAAGGAGTAAGACTGTCTGCAGAGGTGCTCTGCTGTCGACGTTTAGAGGCTTTGTGCGTTCGGTACTAGACTACCACCTGCCCTTTCTCTGCTCAGTACGACGTCATGTGACAGCGCTGCAGGTCGTTATCAATGAGTGCCTGCGGATTGTATCTGGTTGTCTGGTGTCTTCGCCTGTTGAAGCGCTTTGGGTAGAGTGCGGCGAGCCCCCACTGCGCTCCCGTGCGAAGGAGCTGTTGGTCCTTCTATGTATGCGGAATATTAGTCGTGGCCGAGACGACCCGGTTGGGAGGATCCTCCATGACTATGGGAGCCTTGATAGTAGAGTGTGCGGCATGTTAGGTGCCGCGGGACATGGTGTGTTGCTTCTACAGGAAGCATTTCGCCTTAGGCTATGGGATGTTCAGCGTGTGTGTCCTGTTAGTCCGTGGGCGTGGTGTCCAGGAGTTGCGCGAGTGTTTACTCCGGGACATGCGGAGTGCGAAGTCTATTGTGACGCTTCGTTTCAGAGGGTTGAGCGAGAGGGTGGGGTGGGGGTAGTGATACCATCTCTGAAGTTGTGTGTGAAGCGTCATCTGACCGCGGTGGCGTCAAGCACAGTATGTGAACTGGCAGCCATGTCAGTAGCATTGGATGTAGCTTTGGACCTACAGCTTCCATCTTTTGCCATTGTGACGGATTCACAGGCGGGAATCGGTTTGCTGAGGCGGGCAGTCGACCATCTGGAAGTAGGGGATCCTCTGGTTTTTACTGTTGTCTGGAAACTCTGGCTGGCATCTCAGTTGGGGAATGTTGTCGTCCGGTGGGTGCGGGGCCACTCGGGGATTGAAGGGAACGAGATGGCGGATATGTTGGCTAAGGAAGCGGTAGTTGGAGGGGTGGAAGAAGTGGGTTTGGTCTTGTCGGTGAAATTCAGGAGGCAACTCGTCCCTGAGTGGCTTCGGCAGGAATGGGAGCAGCAGTGGCGACAAGCGCCATCTGGGAGGGGTTTGTTTGCAATTCACCCGAAATGTGATCAACGGTCGGTGCTTAATGGGTACCCGCGTTGGAAGGCCTGTCTCTTGAGTCGACTACGCATTGGTCACACATTGTTGCGTGCGCACCAACATAGATTGGGTTGGGTAGGTTCTCCACTGTGTTGTGTATGTGGGGTAGACGAAACACCGCAGCATTTCTTTTAAATTGTAGACGGTATGTCAGGGAACGTCGAGTGTTGTCAAGGTGGATGGTTTCCCATCCGACTTTCCAGCTTCTCCTGGAGTGTGTGTCTGGCGTTGCAGCCAGGGCTAGGCTACAAGCGGTAGTGGACTACTGTGTGCACACAGGGGTTAGGTTGTAGGAGCAGGGGGTTTGATGTGTATTGTTGGGCAATGTGGCTCTGTAGTGATTTTGGTGTAATATGTTTTTCTTTGTTTAGTTGTATTTTGTTTCTAATCTTGTTGCGAGTGTACGACTGAGGGTCACGGCTCTTGAATAAAGAATTTGAATTTGATAAAAGTTGGCCTCACTAACACGTGCGGAAGGAGTCTGGCAGCAGGGCCAAAAACCTGGAAGTAAGGTCCGCCCAATGTTTTATGTTTCTTTAAGGCATACATAATGAAATTCTGCAGGGCGCCACTTAGTGTCACCCTGGGGCAAATTAAAACATTCAAGATGGCTGCAAAATCCTTGACCACATCTTCGCTTATAGAACAAGATAATCATGTTGGTGTCCAATGCCGTTTTCAGAGTCAAAATACTATAACGGAGCATCTTGGTGATAAAATGTAACTTGTTTAAAAGATAAAATGTGCTCTGAATTAGTAAAGAATTTTATTGCTGGAACTTACTCAAAGGATGTGCACTTTATTATGTATGGTGCCAAGCTAAAAATTGTGGGCATTAAATATGTTGGAGAAAACGGCGCCCCATCTTAACTTAATTTTTGCCATTTTGGCCTATTACGCAAGAAACGTTAGTGGTACGGAAAAGTGGTGGAGAAAAGTTGTTTGCAATATGTGCTCTATAATGTATGCCCCATTACTTTTTTTTATATCACCTACGGTTTCCGAGAAAATGGCCATTTTGGGCCATTTGGGCCTATTTAATGCCCATAGAAGTATCAATGAAATGCCCATAAATGACAACTTTCAGACACTTGCGTCGTTTCCAATTCAGTTGGAGGAGCAATTAGGTTCATTCGAAAGGTTGGAATGCCTTGCATCAAGGGTAATTAAAAAGGTCTTACCATTGTTAGAGACCAAGCTACGCCCGTTTTACTAGCGGCTCGTTTCAAATTCACTAGATTTTTCGCTCATTTTCAACTATTCCAAAGTTTGTAATTTAAGTGGATAACTCCAATTATGGTCATCCGAAAGGTGGGAATGTGTTCTTTCGATTGAATCTAATTGGAGTCGGCCATCTAAATACCGTCAGAACAGCAGTAGAAAGTCGAAAATGAGCGAAAAATCGAACAATTGACCAATACCGACCGGGGAAGGGGACGGCAAAGAAAATGAAGCAAAAATTGTTCAGATTTTTCCGTACTAACAGTTCAGTCTAGTCCCATAAATCAGTTAAGCAGTCTTACGTTCATATTAGAAGTACCCATCTACAATCGAAACTAGCATTTGAATTAAGGCGTTCAGATAATGGAGGGGGATATAAGCCATTTATCTATACTGTTAAAAGACGCTTGCTCCCTGTGACTGCTGCGGGGAAACTGCGATGACTCCCGTTAGGTTTACTATTTGCCATGTTCTTTTCAAGTCTTGTGGCATAATGGCTTTGTGACAAGGCCATTCAAACCTTCACGAATGTTGCTAACGCTTCCATGCTCAACCTCCCAATTTTGCGTGAGAAAATATTTCAGTATTTCCATAAACTAATCAACTTAGGTTACCAGACCACCAGCAATAAATTACCGGCGATTTGCACATTGACGTAAAGTTGCTTCAGTATGCCTCCAGTCTATCAACCGGACTACAGATTTTAGGTAGTTGCTTCCCTATTTCCACTGGGCATCCTCGAAGATATCCAGAGCAAAACGAAGTTTTTGTTTGGCACGAGCAGGGTATCGCCATCAATATTGCCCTTGCTCATGGCAAGCTAAGAATTACAGCAACAAGTTTATTTTTTAGGTTACTTTTGAAGTGCGAAAATCGGATCAAAGTTTGAAATATGTGACAAGTGAGGTGACTGATAAACATTACGTCTTTAATTTACAGTGACCACCCTAGACGCCACTGAAGATAAAATTTTCAGATGCTGCTCCAAGTATTGGTACTATTGGTCTTACATAGCAACGAACAGTTGCACAGCCGTATTCCAGAAATCCACTCTTAAGTGGAAGAGGGCAAATGTGAGTGCAAACATTTAAGGTAATGGTCAACAATTTTAGTACAGCCACAAAAGCGAATGTGAGTGCTAACATCTGAAGGTATTTCCATAGATGCAATTTGACCCTTACAATTACTTTTAGCCTCATTTACACTTGAGCGGATTTCTGGAATACGCCTGTTAGTCTACATTTGGTAGTGACAACTTCGGCTTTGCCTATGCTCGTTGATTTTTAAGTCAATTCTGCTTAAGTGTAATCACTCAGAATTTACAGTCACTGGTTGTAAAAAGCATTTTATTGATCGCGAGACTGATTTATGTACAACCTGATAAAACATTCACCAAATAACACTTAACTCTAGATGCAGTACACAATTAAAATCACAGGTAAAATCGAATAACATTCAACTCAGTTTGGATATGTACACAATTAAAAACCGGTAAAATTAAGTGTCCACATTATGCCTCCAACACCACATTTCTTGATGTTCCAAAAGTCTTCCACTTCTAGTTTGTTACGACCCTTGGAACAGCTTCACGCAGGATCACAAAGGGTAAATTGTTTTATGGAATAGGCATTCCTTCACAACAAGCCATAACTAAAGTTTTTTCACTCCTAAACACTGGTTTCACATTTTGGGTTTCATTACCTGGAAGAAAATCAGTTATTACACAGTCACATCACAGAGTATACCACAGAATCATACCGAATTGGTAACTGAAAATGAACATCACTTCAAAACAATGGTGATAATAGGAAAAAGATGACAGACTGCTTAAAATCTACATTTGGTTTTATGTGGATATAAACAAGAAACTAAGCTGGGATCATTTGCAGAACATCCTTCGGGATTTTAAATCACGCAACCCAATACCAGGTTTATAGTGAAGTATTAAGAAAGTCCACCTTCAGACGAAAAAGACTTAAATACCAGGGCCTGCACCTGGTTGATTTTAGTTATTGCGTAACTGACAATGTACATTACTTTTTATAAGTTTTTCCCCCTTTTGAGCTTGAATTCCCTAGAAGTTTGAAGGTTGGCTTCCCTGCTCGTAATAGTTCTGCGCATGCACAAGCTTCGGCTAGTCTATATAAGCAGTCTGCGCAAGCCGAACTGCATCATTTCTCCAAAATCCAGCACCTATTTCATGGAGGTGAGGCTGGGCAGAATGAATGGTAATGTATATATTCAGTTAGGCAATAAAAACTAAAATACCCGGGCCTGCACCTGGTTGATTGTAGTCTTTTTATAGCCGATGAAAATAAACATTACCTTTTTTATAGCAGACTTCGTCACCTAGGAGGGATTAGGTTGGAGTTTCCTGTTTTACGAGCCAGCGCCCCCAAGGAACCAGTCCCAGAGAAGACAACCTTAAAGCAAAAACCATACCCACAACGGAACGTGACAGCCGACAGGCCAAGGGTCCAATGTATCTTACAAGTGGGAGGTTAAGGGTGCGAACTAAGGGATCGTTCTTCAGCCTGGAATAGAGGACAGTTCAACAGTAAGAGGTCTTACATCCTGCGGGGGACAAGTAAAACAAGTAGTATTACGTCAAACCTGCTCACCTTGTTGGGGAAGAAGCTGAAGGATCTAGACACTTTAAGACTAGAATGGATGTAGGTGCACAGGAACGAATGGTGGGAACCGTAAGGGAACCGGAATAGGTAGGTCTAACGTGACATTGTAATCTTGGTGAAAAATGAGAACTGGACTCTAATGGCAAGAGGAATGTAGCTGGTGAGGGATCGAGAGTCAATCGGTGCTAGTGCATGCAGGTCGTTGGATGTGGTTGAACAAATTTGGCGAAGACAATCCGCATGTCTCTTGGGTGATGAAGAGACCAGTAGAATAGATGCTTCACAGGTCCACAAATAAGGCATATTGTGGAGTGAGTGAATTATTGTAAGATGCAGAAACCGAAAGCTGCCCCCCTGGCTCGCGATTGGCATGGGGAACATCGGGGATCGCGGAGGGTAGTGCAGAGGGGGGAAATCGAAGTCATGAAATACTGGAACACAAAGTCCGGTGCGTCGTCATATTGCCATACCACCGAGTAGCTGGAGATGGCAGGAGCGTGTTTTGATGCTGCTGGGTTTGTATAAAAAGCAATCTAACAATTCCCTCGACAGTTGAGTAACGCAGGGAGAGGGATCACAGACCGGGATCCCCACAAAATGGGGGATCGTGACTCATGAAAATAGGATCTGGAAATAACAGGATTGTGAATGCTCTGAGGCGGAGGCTCCTGTAAGGGAGCAGGAATCGTGTCAAGATGAAGCGAAGGTGATTAGGAGAATCCGGTGCTAGTGGAGTGCCTGCATCAGAGGATCGTTACTGTCATGTCGGAATGAGAGAACCCAGCCGATGTGTAACCAGTAATCGGGGGTGCCTTCCGCTTGAAGGTACGACGTGGAGAGTCCAGAAAGCTATGAACTTGTAAATTAGTGAGTGGCCTGCTGACTGAGGAGTGGATTGGATGCCCAAAGAGGAGCGAGAAGACAAGTCCAAAGGAGAAACCTGTGCGAGACGAAGGTAGTTTAGCAGCCGTCTTGCGAGTCATAATCCGAAGCTTGAAGTTTTGTATAATTTTTTGTGCAAGCAAGTTCCTTACTAAGGGAACTTAGGTCCCCGGAGGGACCCGTCGGCTGGTGGGAACCGGCAAAGTTAGTTTCACTTTTTTATAAAGGGGACCGGTAGCACAAGGTGGAGCAGAACGAACGCTACGAGATTATCGTGAAGTAGAAAATGCCTTCTTAGCAACAGCTGTGCAAGTCTACTTTAATTTGAGCCTGGCAGAAACTTCCTTTGCATGAGCGAGGTTCTTGCTGAGTGATCGTTAAGTCACGTTTCGGCGCAGGTTGGCTACAGGGAACTGAAGAGGTAACCGTGTTATGCGGTAGAAGGGGAACCGTGGGTTCGGAGAGAAAGGGATCCAGCAGTGGCAACTGGGAATCAACGGGTTCAGGAACCATCGCGAGTTCAAAAACTTCCGCTTCGGAAGTCAGTTGTGTCAGGGGAACCATGGATGAGGATCGCGGAGGGAAGACCAGTCTTTGGGAGTGCTCTGTCCTAGGTGTGACTAGGCAATCTGAGGGTAATCGGGAACGAAGAGGTAATCTGCAATCGGAGGGTAATCTGGAACCGCAGAGGCAACTGGAGGGTAATCGGGAACTGTAGAGATAATCGACAATCGGAATGCAATTCGGAACCGTAGAGGTAACCGGTAACAGTTCATTTCGGAGCAGTAGAAAGTACGTTGCAGAGAAGAAAGGGTCGTAATGTAGAAATGAAGAATCATGCTCGAGGCTGTTTGAAGGAACAAATATACCATTGCGGGTGCAACCACAAGGAGGGATGCAAAGAGTGGGGGGGGGGGGGGCGCTGCGTAATCGCGAGACTGTTGCATGAGGTATGAAAAGGCAATCGGTAAGGTAATCGGGAACCATAGAGGTAATTAGGAACAGTTCCTCACTTATGGAACGATGAGAAGTGCTTGTTGTGTACAAGAAAGCTGAAGGCTGTTCAGACGTTGGATGGCATCGTAGAAAGGAAAGTCTTAGCAAATCTAGTGTGATGCATGGAGGACTAGGATGGTAACCGGGAATCTTAACTGTTAGAAGTAGGGTCATCAGACAGGGTAATAGAGTTGGAGGCTGCGTAGAAACGGGCGCAGAGGGTTGCAGGACAGAAAGTCACAGGTTGCGTCCAAATCGAAGGTCCATCATGAGATAACCAGCAGGAACCGACGTATCAATGACAAGGAGAGGACGGCAGGCAGGACGTGGTTCGAAACAGGGCCCCCGACTGGGTGCATGGACCCAGTCCAAGCAGTGAGGATCGTGACAGGAAAACAGAATCGGCCCGAGCATAGGTCCTACAAAGTTGATACATGGAATTATCAGAATGATAGTGGAATGCAGTATAGAGGGGCCTGAATCGTTCAGGGTAGCGAACTGATGTGCTTATAGAATCCATCTTCAGCTGCCAATAGCGACACGGGAAGAATCTTGATAGAGGCAAAGGGGCCCAGGCTGGAAGCTGGGGCCCGGTTCCAGCCTACTGGCAGTAGTGGGATCGAATCCCCAGCAAGAGGAATAAAAGGCTCGACGTACAAGCGGTAATTGAAGTTGCAAAGGTAGATAACGCCCCCCCCCAGGTCTCAAACCCCAGGGACGTGATGAGGAAGGGGACCAGTATCGATGTCGTCGAAAGTGGAGCGGAGCGAGCAAGCTGCAAAGATGCAGCCCTAGTTGCGCCAATTACACCATGGTTACACTGGGCACACCCTCGACCATTAATATATGGCAAGGGGCACCGGAACAGGGATAGTTTGGCGAAGATTGACGTTCCCTCCCTCTGGTTGGGTTGAGAAGGGGACCGAATCCCCTTCCCAGAGATCACTGAACGATCCCCCACCAGAAGTGAGGATCGGTGAATCCATATGCTAGTAACTCGTGCTAATACTGTGAGGAGAATCGGCGGATCACGGACCGCTGAAGGATCGTTGATTAAAACATTCCATAGGGATCGGGAACCGTAACGACACCACGAGAGTCCATGTGGACCAAAGGGAATCTACGTCTTGGATCAGTGAGGGTCGCACAAGCCAGTGATAGAAGAGGGAACCGGTAGTCAGTGCAGCCATTGCCTTATAAGGTAACTGGGCAATCGAGGGCACGCGTGTTCTTGTATCTTCGGGAATCTTAGCATGATGACAAGGGTCGAGTGATTCAGTTTGTATCGACGTGGTGCTGGTTGTGAAAAATGAAGACAACGGAGTGGCAGGGGACCAGTCGGCTGAGGATCGCCAGAGTCCGAGAGAGGTAGATCTAGTTGTAAGAAAGGAATCCAGGACTAGGAAGGGTCGCACAAGGAGGCAACCGGAGAACCGGTGGCCGACGCATCCATGGTTTGCTGGAAGGTAAGAGTAACCGGCAGCACGCGTTCCTCTTTCTTCGGGATGTAAGCTGAAGGGTGATCACACTAACGCGAGTGCCCTAGGAGAAATGCAGTTCGGCTTGCGTAGTTTGCTTACATAGACTAGCTCAAGCTTGCGCATGCGCAGAACTATTACGAGCTCAGCAGGAATGTTAAACTTCACGGGAATTTAAGCTCAAAAAGGGGTTAACTGCTATAAAAATGGTAATGTAAATTTTCATCGGCCATAAAAAAATGAGTTTAGCCAAACTTTGCGTTTAACCTACTTTTGGAAATAGGTAACACAACATGGAATTAGATTACAACAAATTGGTCGCTGTACTTATTGTGTCACTCTTAGCTATTTAAGAACCAAGGTTTTATTTTAGGTAGATGTTTTCTGCAGTGCGAGTTGCACTATCAGAAAAAGGGTAATGAGCACCAAAAGGCAATCAGTATTTTCAATGGAAGATGCAAATAAAGACGTGCAAATGAAGATGTTCAATTTCAAGTGTGGTAAAAAAAAAGTAAGAGTTGCAACGACCAGTACTTGAGTAAAGAAACTGAATCAGTATTACAACGCTCCAATTGTCATGGTTAATGTCGGGGACACGTGACGTAGATGTTTGTCGCGGGTCTTACCGAGGTGAGTTGCGCATGGGGGCAGAGCGCAAGATCCACGGATGGTGGCATCGTAGGAAAGCTTGACCCCCACGAGCTCGGTCGCCATATAGGCATTGAGGTCCATAGATCCGTGGCGATGGTGAAGCAACGGTAAATCAAATAAACTTACCATTTATTGGTGGTCCAACAGTCCTGTTTTAGTATGTAAGTAAGTATTCTTCATAAGTAGTGCCTCACCCAGGGAGAACTAGATTAGATAAACTAGGGAAATATCCACGTCGTTGTCTCCTTCCGTGGGAAGTCCTAGGCCTCTGAAGCCAGGTACAGGTTGGCTAAATCATAGGCCTAAGCTGGGTACCCATATTGGTTTTTCTCAAGGAGCTGAGGGAGAAGGGATACTAAGAAACGTGAGAACAGGAGTAAGGAGGTACGCTACAGTGGGGTCAGAACGTAGTTATGCAGGGGGGGGGGGGGGCAACAATTAAAACCTGCTGAAAGCAGTATATCGTCCCTGAGAGTACAACAATCTGTATAACTATCATTGTTACTGGCTAACAGTGGTGAGCGTGTAAGATACATAGAAGATACGTTGGTACATTGTGTTATCAGCAACTACAAGGGTAAGGCATGCGGCAAGAGCCATGAGAAAAACAGTTTTCCTAGTGAGATGACTGAGACATGCGGAAGCCAGAGGTTCATAAGGAGCAGCCATGAGGGCCATCAAAACGATGGAAAGGTCCCCGTCAGGAAATCGCTTGGTAACACGAGGGCGGCCCAATTGGAATGAATGGATTAAAGATGAAATTTTGTAATCCGTGAGGAGGTCAGCATTTCCTGCCGCTTTTGAATACTGCATTCAGGGCTGCATTGTAAACCAAAATTGTAGATCCACGTAATCCTTTAAATAAACTTCGTTCGTGACACACCAATGAGACCATAGTTTCCAGTGGCTGTCAAATTCTGGTAGTGGAGGACCTAACAGCACGGGACGTGGTGCAAGAGGCCTCGTCTTCAAGAACGGCTGTTGAGCGAAGGAGTCGGATGATAGTAGCCACCCGTGAAGACGTAGCAACGGGAGGTTTGGATGGCAAATTCTGCCTTGGTTCCGAGAGGAGGTCCCTCCGCAATGGTACACTGTTGAGAATCTATGAGGAAGAGAGGAGCGGGAACCATGCCACCGACGGCCGGTTCAGTGCGATTAGGAGAAATCATCGCTTGCATCCAGCGATTTTGCGGAGGACAAGGGGGAGGAGGTGAGAAGGCGGAAATGCATATGCATGGAGATTCCAGTTGAGAGTGAGCACATCCACCACCAAGCACGCGGGTCCGGTAGCAGGCTGACAAAGAGGAGCAGCTTGTTGAATCTCGTGGCAAATAGGTTTACTGATGGTCGTTGCCATAGTGGAGCCCTCCAGCTTGAAAGTCTGCGACGGCATTCAGCATTCAGAGATCCCGGAATATGAAGGGGCAAAAGCTGATGCGACTGTCGATAAAGAATTGAAAGATTTCGGATGTAATGTGGTGGAGGGTGAGAGAATACGTACCTCCGCCCTTGCGGAGGTATGCAACTGCAGTGGTGTTGGTGAAGGGGATTTGAATCACTTTGGAGGACAGGAGCTGTTGAAAATGGCGGAGGCCAAGGAGAACTGCTCGGAGCTCTAGGAGGTTGATATGTTCCACCATACCTGGAGGCTACTGACAGGAGGTGAGATTGTCGACATGGGCGCCCCATCCCAGGTGAGGCATGAAGAGATGAAGAGATGAAGATGCGGTAAGATTCGTGACAGCTATCCACCAGAGGAAGGTTTGAACACGGATTGATCCTGTCGTCGGGGAGGAAGGTCGATGGCAGTACTCTGGTCGCCCCATTGGGCTAAGCAGTGGTGGAGGGGTTGTGCCAGTCACCTCCCGTACGGTACGAGATCCGCAAAGGAATCTATTGTCCCGATTGCGGAGGTGAGATCCCGGCAGGTGTTGTGCGATTGAAAATTCCGGGTGGTCCGAAGGTAGGACGAAATTCATTCCGGGGATGGCATGACAGTTCCGTACCGAAGGTCAAAGGATACACCTAGGAAGACGTGCTTGAGCGGGGAGGAGACGTGATTTTGGGAGGTTGACACCGAAGCCTAGACAATGAAAACCAAAAACCTGGCCTCCACCAGTCACGTTATGTCTTCTAAACGCTGGTGAGGAAGGTGTTGGTGCCAGGGCACCCATCTTCTGGGGCCGTCCATCTAGCATAGTTTCCCTGGCACTTGCCGAAAGATAATCGTCTAAGGCATGAATGCGAATTCCTTGCTGGTGGAGGTGAGCCAGAACTGGCCGGAAGATGGTGAAGAAACAGAGCAGCATTCAGACCAAACGGAAGACGGGTATTCGTAGACTTGTCTAGGACGAAACGGAATAGGTGGCAGACAGAGGCATGAAGAGGGATGTGAAATAGGCGTCGTAAAGTCTAGGGAGACGGTTCAGTCGTTCAGCTGTAGTGATTCGCGAATGGTGTTTACCGTTTCCATCTGAAAATGCGGATTGTAGACAAACTGGTTGAGAGGCTTGAGATTGAAGATAAGCCTGGATCCTCCATCTTTCATGTCGCACAAAAAAAAAATGTTGCTGTAGAAGCCTGGGTCGAACGGAGGAAAAACGACACGAATTGCTTGTTTTTGAACAAGAGACTGGATCTCTGAGCAGAGGGGTCCCGAGGAGTGGGATTGATGGTCCCACGGGGGGGGGGGGGGGGGCAAACTTTGGTTCGAAACCAGAGGAAATTATTGAAAGGAGCACTGGGTTGGAAGTAATTGTGTGCCAAGCTTTGGAACAGAAACTGAGGTGTCCCCCACAGCTTATGGGGGATGCAGAATGTCAATATGAATTGCGACTCCTGTTTCTGGAGGAACGACTTGTATCCGAGGATGATCTTCCGAGGGGACGGCCTCGTCCGTGGCCCTGGTGTCATGGAAAGGGCGAGGCGAACCGAGTGACCGGAGGGTGGTTGGTGGATTTAGTATTGGTAGGGAGGTCCGAAGGTGCGCTTGTACTCTGGAGGGAATGAATGTATCTACAGGCACGGGACACGTTTTAGCGAGTCTTGCATGAAATATCCAAGTGGGGAGCAACCTTGGGTGAGACCTCGAAAGAGGAATTCAGTTTCGTGAAAGGGCTGATTTCGCAGAAGATGGCGAGCGGAGGCATGGAGTTTGGGAGCTGTATTAGTGCAACTTCCCGTAGAAGCAAAGTTGAATTAAACAGCTCGTGTAAACCAGTTCATTGCGCGGTATATAGCAAAGCAGCTTTTGCGGAAGACTTGGTTAACGAGGAAGGTCAATTGCCGGGAGTCATCCGGAGGATCCGTGTATAGTCTTTCACATAACGCATTCACGGCGGTGCTGAGAACACCTGCCTGAGGCGGCACGCAGGCCGAGGATGCGATCGTTATCGCAGAGGACAAAAACTGGAACCGACGCTCGCCGTAGTAAATAGTGATGAGCCGAAGTCTAATTTTGTATCTGCCATCAAGAATTCAGATTGAGGATAAGTGTCGAAGTTTCTGGGTTTGCCAGGCCATCGTCAATAGGGCGGAAGTAGTAATTCTCACGGCCCGGACGGGGCGGAGAATGATCTTTGTACAGTTCAAGAGGGGATCCATTCCCTAATAAAATACCACCTTTTCGGAGGAGGGTGGTAAGGAGCATCGTTGTCTTAACAGCAGAGGTTGATGGGGGGGATTGGTCTTAAAGACCGAAACCATATCCTGTAGCCAGGCCCCTCTTTTGGAGGCATCAGCCGCGAAGGCGGAGGGTTTGTACAAGAAACAGTCTGGAATAATCTCCACCGTCCTCATACGTTCTGGAAGAGGGACCTCCGATGGGTCAAGATCATCTGAAAACAGAGGGTCAGAAAGACCAAAATCGGACGGATCTAGGAAAAAGTATGGGTCCTGTTCCGTATCAACAGGAAGGTGCACTGGAGGTGGTGGTGATGTAGGAGGTGGCGGTAGAGCTGCGGGAGTGGAGGTTGGACCTGCGACACGAGGCTAAGGACACTGGTGCTTGGGAAGAGAAGCCAACCAAGCAGGTGTAATCCTGTGACTTATGTTTGAAGGCACGTAAAGGGGAATCCATAAGGGAATGCACCTGAGAAGGTGTGAGAGGTTCATTGGTATGTTTAGAAGTGTAAGACGATCGGGATGACAAGTCCAAAGGCAAAATAGGAGTGCAGGCGGGGGGGGGGGGGGGGCGGCGAATTTAGCCGCTACCTTCCGCGTTTTCAGTTGCATCTTGAGCCGCGCATACCGTTCCTTGGTACGGGCCAGCTTGGCAGAAAGCGACCGGAGGTCACTCGACGGAGGCAGTTGGCTGCACGGAATGGAGGACGTGGCAGTGGTATTACACTGTGGAGGAAAGGATTCTGAAAGCAGCGGATTTGGAGGCAGAGGCTCCAATAAATCCTGTTCAGCGGTAAGCTCGAGAACCTCCACGTTCTCAAGAGGCGGAGGAACAGGTGAAGCAGAGAGGCAAGGAAGGAGGATTCCCTGGGTGTCCCTTTTGCTCACGGCATCACAAAGCGGAGGCGGTAGGTTAGCGGAGGGCAGTGCTAGAACGGAGGTAAGCACGGCGTCTTCAGTGAAGTGAACAGCGTGGCGCGTTGAAAAAGGTGAGCTCGTCGCTCCGTTTCGATTTATATACGATGGAGGCTGCGCAGTCGAGCTGTGCAGTAAGTAGCGAACCGGAAGGAACGACGTTTTGTTTTCTCTAAATTGAACATTAGAGAAGGAGAATGCTAATAAAAAAGGTAATGATTTTTTTAAGGCAACTAGAAACTGAAGTTTTTTCCTGTTCATGTTTAATGCTGGAAAACTTGGGTGACGACTGTCTACTGAAGGAGCTTGGGAGCGATTTATTGATCACCATACAGGTTAAAGTAAAATAATCTTTCGGGGGTGAGGGAGTGTTGGAGGCAAATTGTCTACCGGGAGGGAATAAAGTTTAAAGTAACATGATGCTAGAAAAGATGTGGGATGACGGCTTGTCAACAGAAGGTAGGGAATGGTTATAAAGTTTAAAGTAAAATCTTGCTTACAGTAATGTTTAAAGTAAATATTGCTGAAAACTTGGTTGACAAGTTGTCTACCGAAGGTGAAAGGGGGGCGGGGACAGGGCAAAAGTTTTAAGTAAAATGTTGAAATGGAAAAAATATTGGTCGGAAACTTGCTTACCAGTGGGTAAAAAAATTTAAAGTAAAATCTAGCTTAAAGTAACCTTTAAAGTTATAACTTCTAAACAGTTGGCTTAAACGGCTTAAACAGGGGGAGGGGGTTAAGACTTGCATTACAATCTTATTTAAGGTAATGTTTAAAGTAAAATCTCAGTGGTAAATATGTTGATCGACAACTTATTAACCAGAAGTGGGGGGGGGGGCCGTTAAAGTAAAATCCTGCTTACACTGAAATGCTGGTAAAAAACGCAGATTGACATTTCAGTCTACCGTAGGTGGGAAGAGGGGGTGGGAAGTTAGAAGAGATATTACTCACCGCGCTTGTTTCAAATTAAATCTAGACTACCAAACATGTCAAGTTTTCCGTCCAAGATTTGATTTTAAACAAGTGCGGTGAGTAATGAATTTCTAACTTCTGTTAGCTTTACATGTAACAACTTTTATTAATTATCGAGTCACATCGGAGCTGGACTAGCTGGAGTCCTTTTGGCTTGGGACTTCGTCGTACTGGGGCCACGTTTACAAAATGGTTTTACAACAACCATTGTCATAGAAAGCTGGTTCTTAGCTCATTTCAAAGACACTTCTGCAGATGCGCAGATGGCGGTGATGGGGGGGGGGAGGCGAGGTAAGACATTGTCTAACCCCCCCCCCCCAATTCAATTTTCCGTGCTCACTCGTGTGGCCCATTAAGACTCCATCTACGTAAACGGCCAAACCATCTTGGGCGATAGAAATTCTTAGCATGATATGGAGCAGACGAATATCAACGCTGTCAGTTATTTCTCTGCGCATAATTTCACCAGCGACGTAGAGGTTTTGGTTGTGTAAATGCTAATGAAAGAATTATGATCGACGTGTTGAAAAGTCAATCATTTCGTGGTACTGAAATGAGTACAAAATAGTTTAGTGTGAACTCAAAATCCTGTAAAGCATTTGCATTTAAGATCTAAATGTACGATTTGGAATGCAAACGAATTAGGCTTCTCCGGCATACACACCCTGGAGAAAAACCATTAAAAACATTGATAGCGGTGCTACAAATTGGATTAGTTATGTTATTTCAACACTTTTCCGCGGATTTAGGAAGCTGTTGGAACCATTTGGAATCATTTTCAGAAACGTATAAAGCGTGTGCCTAATGTAAACTAAGCTTTTTTTGGGATCGAAAACAGTTTGATAATGTTCCTCATTTCGAAATAAAGACTTTCCCTTTGGCCATGACGCCACATTACAAATTATACATGCGAAGCGAAGCTAAAGCGAAGGCTTGAGTTATAAATTACGACCTCCCTTTTCGGGCTAGAATTTAGATTTAGAGAACGGGTGTCGTTTTAGCTTAAGGTTCTCCTTACAGAATCAAAACGTTCTATAGTTTTAAAACACTAAACTAGTCCTTTCAATCACGACGGAGAAAAAGTTGCAACAAGGTCTGTACCGTTGGCTTGTTAATGAACAAAGGGAACGAACAAAGGGGACCAGTCGTTATTGTTCCGGGGGGGGGGGGCGAGAGTTATGGAGTAAATTAGAGGTTGTGGAATTTTTGGACACTAGGAGCATGGGTTAAGTGTGTAGACCCAGTCAAGAGTAAGTTAATTTTGGTATCATTTTTAAAACGCTTACCTTCTTGGGACGTACAACCCATGATGCGAGTTTACAAGGTTTTGAAGCTGCCACTGTCAGCAGGTCACTAGCAAACAGCCAGTCACTAGCAAACAGCCAGTCACTAGCAAACAGCCAGTCACTAGCAAACAGCCAGTCACTAGCAAACAGCCAGTCACTAGCAAACAGCCAGTCACTAGCAAACAGCCAGTAACTAGCAAACAGCCAGTAACTAGCAAACA
>JAHWFP010209575.1:103702-118438 GCA_023313725.1 Lithobius niger | reverse complement strand
TAGCAAACAGCCAGTAACTAGCAAACAGTCAGTAATTAGCAAACAGTCAGTAATTAGCAAACAGTCAGTAATTAGCAAACAGTCAGTTGGCCGTGACGGACCAGTTTTCTACATTTAGTTTTTCAGAAATCTTTTTTCGTGGAGGTCATAAGCACATTCAATAAAACAAATTTGCTTACCTTTACAAATTTCCCAAAGGAGGGGAAGGAGTCTCCTCCTGCGTAACAAACAAGTGCGCAAGCAACGAGTTTCTTAGAATTCCGAGTGTTACGGAAAATCGGTCAAACTGTCGGGGCTCGAAAACTCACCGTGTGTTTATCATGTCAGGTTAGCTCTCACTCTTCCTTCCGACAAAACGTAAGTGCATAAAGGTGGCTTACTGAACTGTTATTTCTAGTGCCTAATTTTCGCTGTTGGCCAATTTCCAATTTTCCTTAATAAAATGGTAGGATACAGCAGTAAGGTTTCACGCGGACTAAACAGCAAAGCAACACTGCAGTACCCGAAACCTTGCAGGAAAGTGTTCCTCTATTTCTTTGGTGCTTAACTGAGTTTTTTGTTTAATTGGATTGGCGCACCACAGTTAAGATTAGCTTTGTTTCATGTTTTGTATGTTTATCAATTACGGTTTGCACAAACCAATATTGAAAAACTTTAATTTACGTATTGCAGTTGGCGTTCAGCAATTTTTAAAACAATCTGGTAGTTTAGAGCTTCCTAACACCTGCACCACTTGACCAGTAAAACAAAGCCTTATGGGAAGAGCACATCTGCAGCAATACCAGTAAGCTAAGAACCAGCTTTACAGGACAAATACTTTGATCTGTAGAGATTAGTAGCGTGTCATGCCAAGAACATGAGGCCAAAAATGAAAAAAAAAAAAAAAATCAAGATTTCAGCTCAAATCCTTTGTCCAATTTCCGATGTGAGAAATTGGAAATTATTAAAAGTTCGGGCACACGTTCAAGTACAACAAAACATTAAATTTTAGTGGAAAATATTAAAGACAATGGACGAAATAAGCGTAGAAATTTCGGCTATTAACATGGGTGGTTGAGGTCGCCTTTACTTTACGAGGTTGGCAATCTTCCAAGGAGTAGTTTTGAAGAATCAGTTTTAAAGCTGTTCCTTCTTTGGAGAATATAAACTCCATGTATCAAAAATACCACCCAGAGGGAGTACAAAGATAGGACGGTTTTTTTTTTTAATAAATTTAAAATTGGAATTTTGTCCAGAATTTTCATTTTCACTTACTAAGGCTTCAACAAAAGTTCTTTAACCTTAAGGAATTTCTAGGACTTTACTTACCGCATGTGTCTCCTTTCGACTTAATTGGATTTGACCGAAGCCTAGGGAGAAACTAGGTTTGCCAATAGATGTATCCATGTCTTCCCCACTAGCAGGTGCCTTTGTAGTAATAAAAATCTTCACATCCTCTGCTTCGGCCGCATCTTCAGTCACGTCCTCAGCCACAGTAGTTTCCTCCGATTCGGCCACATCTTCAGTCACATCCTCGGCCCCAATCGTTTCCTTAGATTCGACTGCATCTTCAGTCACGTCCTCAGCCACAGTTGTTTCCTCATCTTCGGGTTCAGTCACGCCATCAGCCACAGTGGTTTCCTCATCTTCGGGTTCAGTCACGCCCTCAGCCACAGTGGTTTCCTCATCTTCGGGTTCAGTCACGCCCTCAGCCACAGTGGTTTCCTCATCTTCGGGTTCAGTCACGCCCTCAGCCAAAGTGGTTTCCTCAGCTTCGGGTTCAGTCACGCCCTCAGCCGCAGTGGTATCCTCCGCTTCGGGTTCAGTCACGCCCTCAACCGCAGTGGTTTCCTCAGCTTCGGGTTTAGTCACGCCCTCAGCCACAGTGGTTTCCTCTGCTTCGGGTTCAGTCACGCCCTCAGCCGCAGTGGTATCCTCCGCTTCGGGTTCAGTCACGCCCTCAGCCGCAGTGGTTTCCTCAGCTTCCGGTTTAGTCACGTCCACAGTCATAGTGGTTTCCTCAGGTTCGGTCGTATTTTCAGTCAAGCCCTCAGTCTTGGTGATGTAGTCAGTGGGTCCGAACCCAGGAGGGAAATAACAGCAGTGACTTCCTTCACATCTACAGGAAAAACAATATTTGTCAACTCTGTTCAATGGAACAAGTTTTTTTATCGACATAACCATAGTTTACATACCTTCCCACTATTTACTGTTTTAGATACTGGCGTATATTATGATGTAATGTTTACTACAGTTATTTTTCTGTACCACTAGCAGTATGATGAGGATCTGAAGAGACAGGTTTAAACCAAAAGATCTCCCACTGCTTCGTATTCTACATCGACCAGTATGATGGTTTCCCCACATCGGTATGGGATTCATGGATAACTAACGAGTTTGAATCAACCATCCAACTTCCCACCATCACCGACAATCAGGTCAAATACCATTTTTGCCACCACATTAACATGTTAAGTAAAATCGCTAGTATAACAAATCACAGGTAGGTCAAGTTAAGTTCCCTCTTATCCTGAGGAATATTGGGGCTGGGAAGTATGGCGTCACAGGATCATGTTAGGAAACCTTTTAGAAATATAATGGAAAATTTATTTGTAAGTATATGGAGATTTTATTCTGATGAAAAATTTTATTTAAGTTAGCAGTGAACATGGACGTTCTTTATTTAACAAGAATGGTTTATCTAAACTAGGTCGGTAATTTTCTAGCTGGCATGGCACCCGAAGTAGAATACAGTTCAGCACAAGCATTAAGAGACCAGAGTTAACCTTGAAATGGTTATAGGCAGTTACAAACCAACAACACTTCAGTTAGTGGTGATTGGTTTCACACCTTTTGAGTTAGGTAAGCACATCTTGTTTATAAACAGGATTTATTTGGGTTTAAAAGTTTACAACTACAGTACTGGCAGCAGTGTACAGTACACAATTCGTGTGTAGGGAGTTGAACGTGCACAGTAGCAGCACTTATTCAGAATGTAACCTTCACAACTAATACATAGAAAGTGCACATTAAAATGCCGGGGGTACCTGGCAGATGTTTCTACTGCCAACTGCAAAATGTAAATTACCTGGAATTTTAGCACTCCTCTGAAGACACGTTACACCCTAAAGAGTAAAATATAGAGCCCGCTAGCCAGACAGTCACGAGTGCGCATGCACACCCCTCAAAGTGACAGGTCATCTTTTATTTCTTGTAGTGCCCAGGCGTTGACACAGGTTAGGAAAGGTTTATATTTTCAAGTAGGCAATAGAAACAAATCAGCCAGGTGCCCCTGGCATTTTAATGTTTCTGTATGCCGTCAAAAATATTACCTGGAATTTTAGCATTCTAGCAGGCCTCTTCGAAGCAGTGGCAGGCACCACCTGACCCTAGGGCTGGCCTTTTTAAGAAACTTAACTTCGTAAGACATGTCGTCAGATGCCGAAACAAAACTGCTTAAGCGGTTTAGAGAACACGTCTGGCTGCAGCGAAGGGCCCAGATAAGACAGTCGGCCTAAGCAGACATTTACCAAAGTTGAGAAGACAGTGGATGCCACTACAGGATGCCGCTTCAAGTATCTCCGTAACAGGACAAGGAAATGGCTCCAAATTCGTAGATGGCAACTCTAATGTTGGCGCAGGACAGTTGGATCTTCAGGGCAGTGACAATGACTGCCTTACCCAGGTCGTGACCATGCGAGCATAAGTTTCATTAAAGGGCTTAAGGAAAGGGTTCCACCCAGCCCTTTAAGTAAAGCCACAGGGCTCGCACTGGGCAAAGGTGACGTTCTGGTTCGCATCCCAGGATAGCAGAGAGTGCTGGAATGATGAAGGGAAATAACTGTTCCAAATGTTTTTTATTCTTGGCCTCGAACGATGCACGGTGAGTCAGGGTGACTCCTGTGAAATCCGGGAAGAAGCACTCTGCCGTGGCAGAGGATAATGCCTGAACTTTGCAATTAAGGCTGATGGCGAGAGTAGTAAGAAAACAGTTTTACAGGAGAGATGACTGATAGCAAGAGGAAAAGTTCATAAGATGCAGACAAGGGAATTCAAAACGATGGAGGTCCCAATCTGAAAAAAGCCGCCATGTTGCTGGCCATTCCGATTTTAAAGGATTTGACCAAGGCCGAAATGCAAAAAGTCAAGGTGAAGGCTGCCAGCAGCTTTGAAGACTTGAGTTAAGGGCGGAATGGTAGACCAAAATAGGTCCAGAAAAAAGGGTTTCCAATTCATGAATAGGCTGACTGCACAACGCACGAGTAGTCGTTGAGGGTAGAGGTGTTGAGAGCAACATCCCGAAAGAGGAGTTGAAGTGCCTTTGTGAACCAGTTTATGGAGTGAAAAGTGGGCAGGCATTTTTGGTAAGGGTTCCAGTCACGTAGGCCAAAGCCAGTAGATGCCTCGGTTCTTTGCTGGACCCATAGGAGAGAAAGGCTTGTAGAGAAAATTAATGTCCTCAACCGTTTTAAGATCAGAAAGGAATTTCCGAAGGATCAGGGTCGTCTGTAAAGTACGCAGAAAAATGAGCATGCCAGGACACTTGCTAAAGATTAAGGAAAGGATAGTACACTGCCCCTGCAGCGGAATTGTTGAAGTCACCTTCAGAATGAGTCAGTACTTGTCAGGATGGCTGCAAGTGATGGAGTGAAGGCAGAGACAGGGACTGATGAAAGGCAGGAGGGTGGCCATGCTCCGAAGGTGAACGGCCCAGTTTATGAAGCTAGAATGAGAGCATGGACGTCACTTTGGAGGACTGGAAACAGCAAGAGCATGGTCACTTGGGAATACCACCGCTTTTAGATGCCTGGATCGTGTCCGAGGTGGGAGACAAGACGTCCCTTGTAGCTGAAGGACCAGATAAATTGACCCACGAATTGGTGAACCATGTCACAGGAGTGGTTCAGCAAAGGCATCGGTAACAACCGGGGTTGGCGGACCTGAAGACCGACGAGAGGTCCGAGAAGACATATCCAGCAGAGTGGCGGAAGAGCAGACAAGACGCCACTTACTGTCATTGTGGGACTTAGCTTTGTGAGTCGAGAATAAACATTCTTGGCTTTGAAGAGCTTGGACTGAAGCAAAAGATCAGACGTCGAAGGCAGAGCCTGGCCGCAGGGGATAGGAGACGTGCCCAGGTGTAGCCACTTCGGTAACCAAAGGGAGAAGAGGCGAAGGAGCCGGGGACAGAGCTACCGATGAAGGGCAGCTGACGGGGCAGGCGAAATAGGTGGCGGAGGAGCTGTCCCGTGTCGAAGTTTCCTTGGGCGTTCCCTTGTGTAAGCAGCATAGCAAAGGATGGAGCGAAACCTACCACGACGATAGTGTTCAGGAGATGGGAGGAATGAGCATCCATTTAATACAGGTCGTAAAAAGATGATATTCTGTCGCACAGAGCTTTTATAATAGGGAGTGCGCATGCGCGCTCAAGCTGTATGGCTGGCAGGCACTATCTTAAATTATAGGAGTAACTGCATTCAGAAGGACAAATGCTAAAATTTGTGGTAATGTTTTCAATGGCATACAGAAAATTCATATACGTATTTTCAAGGTACTAGATGTGTACCAAGTCGTAACACAACTGGCACAAGTTAAAAGACACATGGCTGCCATTAATTACCAGTGAAATCATTTGTTTACCTCTTGAATTGTGTACAGGGTGGACCACAAAAAAACTGACGACCCATCTTTTTCTAAGTCCAACTTTTCTAGTTAGCACCCCTCATAACCAGAAGACAAATTATCTTGAATGAAACAGGAAGATTCTGTATACTCTCCTGGTTCTGAGGGGTGCTAAGTAGAAAAGTTGGACTTAAAGTTGGGTCGTCAGTTTTTTGTGGACCACCCTGTATAACGATTTATTCCAACAAGGAAGCTGGATTATCAAAATTTAACATTCCACATTTACATATCAACTTTGAAGCTTATGAAAAGATGCAAGCTAAAGGAATAGTCGTACGAAGTTTTCATGTAAGACATGCTGGAATATCCTAATCTTTCGCATGCGGCCTGGTGGTCTCCAGGTCAGAAGTTAACGGCCAGGAATATTCGGCTTAGGATTGTGTAAGCCATCAGCAACCAGTATGGATTTTCTTACTCCAGATCATGCCAGTCTGCTTCCTTTAAGCATGCCTAGGCCGACTAAACTTACTGGAAATAGACATCGCTATGAAACGTATTACAGTAAGCTACCTTTACACTTACGATTAAACTATGGAACTGGTTCGCCAGTCCCATCACTACCATATCGATTTTAGATACGGCAAGTTGTGCACTGGCTAGTGCCATTACAACTTTTATCTTGGTGGGTTGCCACCAAAAAAGTCTGCAGCATTTAGTGCCATCGAATTCTGTCTAGCTCATTTTCAACGCAATAACAAGCTGCACGCCTTAATTATAGAGTGAAAATTTGCAAGTCCTCGTCCACTTGGGAGAAAGTTGATATTAATCCGACTAGATGGCACCATGGTATTTTCTATTCTACCGCGGCACCATGTAGTGACAGCTTGCATCTAGGTGCACGAGATACCAAATTTTACAAGGAGGCACATGGCTGTTTGTTGTGCTAAAATATATTTCTTTAGCATTAGCCTGTAGCAAACAAAGGGATTCGCAGATCACTAGACAGCACATTCGTTTAGTGGCCACCACACTTAAGCCTGGGAGCAAATGGCCTTTATCATTTAAGGTGTTATGGTAGTGATCTCGTGATGACGCTCCCAGGTTTAAAACAAGTTACTGCTAGAGTAAGAATTTCGCTAATAGCTTCTTCCCATTTACCGTAGTGGGTTTTTGTGGGACGAAATTTTAAAGCCGTTAGTGGCAGAGCTAAGCTTGTTTTTTGCTAAAAGCTCCATCCAATTAAACTTTTTCAGCCAACTCCATAACTTATTTGAAGTCAAAATGAAGTCCGCATCAGAGCAAACCTAAGATGATCATCTCGTGACCATCCTTTCTTACTGTTTATTTTTTAATGGAACGAGTTCAAATTTCAGGGTAGGATGACATCTCACGCATACCCATTGAGGAAAACCTAGTTAGTTGCCAAAACACTGGAGAGTGATCTCACAGCAACTAAATTTTCCAGCTACAAAACTAAAGGCGACCTACACAGCACTGATAGACAAGTTTCAACGAGTGCACCAAAGCTGCTTGTATTTTGGTCTACATCTTACTGGTTACACTTAAAGCAGGTCACGATTTGTCACAGTATGGTTAAGTGCACATCAAATTAACAATATTCACTTCGGGTGACTCACACTCATGCCACGATCAATTATTGCGATCAAATGCAACCAATATTCTTTTGACAATCTGGCACACTAGCTTTTAACACTGCAACTGAACAGGGACGTAACAAGACTTAAAAGCATAACATCTAGTGACGTTCGTGCCACTGGTAGGGAAAAGTTTAGTGAAAGCCCTTAAATAATCCAGCAATGACAATTATGACCATAAAACTTTATGACTTCATTACCATACTGAAACTAGTCTAACCTGGTAACACAGCATATCCCTTGCTCAGCTCTTTGGCAATCTTCATTTCTGAGGCACTTAACTGCCTTACATTCTTGGATATTCTCCCCAAACCACAAGGAAGGTGGTGGGCAATGGTTAGGGATGGGGGCGTGTGGATAGCTGGGGATGGGCACATGTGGTAAAGGGATGGGGACGTATGGACGGTATGGGATAGGTATGTGTGGTAGAGGGGTGTATGGACGGCTTGGGATGGGGACATGTGGCCGAGTGACGTACGGACGGCTTGGGATGGGGGCATGTGGCCGAGCGACATATGGACGGCTTGGGACGGGGGCATGTGGCCGAGGGACGTATGGACGACTTGGAATGGGAGCATGCGGAGGGACTAGTACGTGTGGACGGCTGGGAATCGAGACTTGTGGCTGGACGGGGACAGGCAGTTGGTTGTAATGTGCATTACCTGAAATGAAAAAAGGTATTATATTGACAGATTACAGGTAATGACAACAGGTCAGAAAGTTTACTTTCCAAAAACCGAGAGACTAACAACCTTTAAGCCACCATTGAGAAAGCAGTCCTATCAGTGGTTAATAGTCTATGGAAGTCCCAGGTTGGCATGATTTTTAAAGAATCCTAGCAAAGGCAGTTTCTTCCTTCCCTTTGTCAGATTGGGGAATTTTCTCAAGCCACTCTTAATGCAGACCGTTTGCTTATATGTACATGTCTTAAATAGCCACTACTGTCCTTAAAAATCACGCGATTTACTCTAGTCCCACTTGCAAACCAGCTCCAGTAACAAATGTGAACCACCAACTCAATGCCATAATTCGTTCTGCAAATTTTAGCAATTCGATCTGACAATTACATCCGAAATACAGAGAACCAAGCTCCAAGAATCTGCAATTTAATCTAAAGGAGATTTAAAATTAGGTGCAACTTGATTCCAAGAGGGGAGGAAAAGACTATACCAGGGCCTGCACCTGGTTAATTTTAGTTTTGGTTGCCTATACGAAAATGTACATTCCCTAATTTATAGCAGTTTCCCCTTTTGAGTATCAATTTCCCTAGAAAGTAGTCTTCCCTGCTGAGCTCTCACATGTCCGGAACTGGCGAGGCCTGCACAGCGGACCAGCAACCCTCTTCTCCAGCCTCTGAACCTAGCTCAAAGGGGAGACTGGGCGGACTGTTGGTAATGTATTTTTTCGTATAGGCAACAAAAACTTAAAATTAACCAGGTGCAGGCCCTGGTATTTTAGTCTTTATTGCCGACAATCTCCATTCCCGATTTATAGACTGTCACCTAGGAGGAGGGGTAGGTTCAAGTCACCCGCTTAACGAGTCAGCACCCCCTAGGAACTAGTCCCGGTGAAGAAAACTCCTTTACCCCAACCAATATCCCATTCTTAAATCGAGATCAGAGCACCAGACGCTGTACCCAGTGCTGGGAGGTTGAGAAAGCAATCCTCGTGTGCAAGGGTAGCAAACTTGCAAATTTAAGTTTTGCATTGTGGTATGATGTATCAACATTATCTTCATATCATTCCTATGCCCTCTTACGCACATTTTAAGCCCAACCACAAGTCCCTGAGACCTCTGAGCCGAGCTTTAGTTTGTGGTGCGAGCAGTTGGAGGATGCAAGTGAAGTCTTACACCTAAGGGGGACAACATGTGAGCAAGCAAGCAAAGCAAGACAGTCTTACCTTGTCAACAGGAACTCCGGCAGAGTAAGTAGTGAGGCGGACGGAAGTACTAGAAGGGTGAATGTAGTTACGTGAAAGGTTTGAAGCGACTTGGCCAAAGAAACGTTTGTAGGAGGATGCCAGGAAAGTTCGGTGCAGTCAGTTCCCTTTTCCAGAATGGAGTGTAGCCAAACTTAAATGAAATGCAGATTGTAGCGAAGCACAAATTCTTGACGGGATCACCAAAGTTTTTGTAGGGTGAGAGTTAGAAAAACGGCCAAAAGATAGCTGATCTTTGAGGTGTGGCAAGAGATCACATTTCAGATCACCCCCCCCCCCCCCCGTTACCAAGTTTCAATGTCGGGGCTCTAAAGCCTGCAAATTGTGGCAGCTCCTTTTAAATGTTTTGTGAAGAAACGCACAGCATTTCATTTACTGTGACACATATATTTCACAGCATAGGAGTTGATTGTGTTTGAATGGATAAGCAACTCCCAGCTCAAATGCATAGCCGAAGTGCGTTGTCTTCGATGGCAAGCGTGACTCACGAATGTACCCAGAATACAAAGCGCGTCTGCTACTTCCGCCTGACCAAGCCGCCATGAGGTATTCGCGGTTGATCCGCTCGTAGGCGGTGGAATTTTCTGTGAAATACACCCTGTACTACATTGTTTATGATGTATCAAACGTAGTGCTTCCCTGGCATGCTTTGTGCTCGTTTCTATGTTTTCTTGCTTCTTTGTATTTGCTTTGATTTTCCTGTGATAGTAAGTAGCAATTACGTAGGTTAGGCTTGAGCGCATGGTGTACAGGACCGCGTAAGCTCAATAAACTAAACTAAACTAAACAGTAGGTACGATAAGAGATTGTTATATTGCCAGGCGTTACGTGCCATTGTGTTTTGTAACAAGTTTGACAGTCGAACGAAACCTTAACGCCGATTGTTGGGGAAGTAAATATCGTATTTTTGTAACACGAGACGGGGTGCTTATGAATGCATGATATTTGCAAGAAAACCGGTGTAGAATGAGTCATCTTGTGACAACAGTTAAGTTTAACCAAGTTAAAATGTCGCAGCAGAAAAATTGAATAAATTACTAAATCTAATTTAGTACCGTTATACCAGTTTAGTACCGCGTTATACTAGGCGTAGTCTGCTTTCTCCGCCATGTTGAAAGATGGTTTAGATGGATTAAACCTAGTGCGTTGGGTGTAAATTTCCGATCGCGCGGCCGCGAGTGCCGATTGGCGTGGCGGTACGTCCTTTGACGCGCGCTCTTAAACTTCCGGTTTAGTCAAGTTGCTTATCCACCAAAACACAATCAACTCCTATGGTCACAGTAAGTGAAATTCTTCACAAAACATCTTTAAAAGGAGCCGCCACAATTTGCAGGCTTTAGAGCCCCGAAGCAAGGAAGCCCTCGTAGGCGTCTGGGCTTGGCAGCTAAACTGATGTAATAAAACACATTGTTTATCCAATTGGCATGCCGTTTTCGGCAGTCAAGTTGGCCGGACCATGGGTCTTCTCACAGGAGTAAAGTTAAACTTTCTCTCAGAAGTTAATTTTATCTGGTGGGGGGGGGGGAGGGAAGAGGACCCCAAGATTAAGTATAGGATAAAGCCCGAATGTTCGGAGAATGGACAATAGGGATGTTTTTAAAGTCAGCGGCTTGCGAGCCGCTTGGAAGCGAGGCAAGCTTTCCCATTTTTTAATTAAAGCCGCTTGCCGCTGAGAAACTTTTCCGTCGTTTTTAAAGTCAGCGGCTTGGCAGCTACTGGCCAGCCAAGTAAGCGAGGATAAAGGGTGCCGAGTTCGCCGAGCTTACGCAACCAATATGGGGAACGATGTGCGCATGCGCCATTGCCGCGGAGCAACAATCGGCAACAATCATACAAGCGATAAATCTAGATACGTCCGTGATAAGTACGATATTGATCGCTGCCAGCAGCTCAATTTAGTCTTTACTCTCATCTTAAACGCTACTAATAATGCGATAAAACCGACAAAAGAGATATAATAACTGATTGTTACTGTCGGCCATGTTTGTGCGTAGTAAGCTTCAAATAACGTCGTTTTTAATCTCAACTCGAAAATGAGAAAAGCGAAGGAAGCCGAGACCAAGCAAACTCGGCGCTCAGCAAGCAAGCCGCCGACTTTAAAAACATCCCTTATTCGCGATGTTTTTACCTTGGAACGGTGATTCGGAGCAACAAAGCATTTGTTGGATGAAGGGACAGTTTCTGCAACAATACTTAGTCTCAGCTTAAACTACGTCCCAAGAGTTCGGAGGAGGAAAAAGCATAAAATTCAACCCCCCCCCCCCCCACTGCACAAAATTTATCCATATGAATGCCCGCACTTCAAAACATGCAGGGCCTATTCATAAACTCGCTACAAACTATAAAAATAAAGTGGTTGGAAGGTTTAGTTTTGCGTTACGTATGGTGCCATAAAAACCTTTTGGCTTACCGGAAGAATAGTGACTCCTCTCCGATTAGCTTCTCGTTGGGCTAGAATGATGTAAAACGATCAGCTGAACAACATTTTCCCATAACATTTTTGGGGCAAAGGCTTAGTTTGGCCGTCAGAAATTAATGAAAGCCGTACTCTAGCACTGACAGACGTACAAGCGTTCCATGTTCCCAGCTGACATCTTTTTCCCGTAAAAAGTTCAGATAAGTGGGTTTTTATTGTCAGTTTAGTTTGGTTTTGTTGTTATTGTCGTTAGGTTAGGTTATAGGTACCGGCTTCTGTTTGGCGTTTCACTTGTAACGAACTGGTTGGGGTTTGGCGTTTCAATTGACGGACTTTGGCCCAGTTGATGCTTTCCTGCGCGACGCCGTTTGCCTCGAGCCTGCCTGCCGGCAACAAGATGGCGTCACAGCCTACCTCCCGTAATGCTAACTTTGGACCTAAACCACGGCCAAACGGTGCGTTTGCCCCAAAAATGGAAGAGGAAAACATTATTCAGCAAGTAATTCTTAGTCCATTAAAAAAAAAAAATTAAAATCGGACGGGAGTCATTATTCTTCCGGTGTTCCAACCTTTTGAAAGAAAACCATTAAGTAAAACAAAATTTTTATGCCCTCTCGCTTAGTTCTTTAGGAGGTGGGAGAATGGCGGGGGGGGGGGGAGGGGGGGGGAAGGGAAGTGCTAATTGTCTGCAAAGTATTTCAACCCGAAAATTACTTCCCACCAAGCTTTACGGCAGTTTGAGGACTTGGATCTTTCGGCCAAGTTGAACCCACCAAGTAGTTCGAAGGTTAATAAATCAAGTGAAAATTGCTTACTGCACAATTTACTTTATTTCATTTAACGTTTGAAGTCTCGTCGATGGGATTAACTTGGCGAAGGAGCTTGGCGTTTCGATGTCAAGACTTCAAACGGTCAAAAAGTTTGACGGAAATAGTTTTGTTTTGGGGAGATTAGCGCCGCTCAGTGTGCGCACGGACCCGAGGGCACGGGGGGGGGGGGGGGGGAAGGTGGTGGAGACGAGACGCGTTGGGGTCAGTTTCATGATGCCCACACTGCTAGTTTATAGCCCCCACCGTTTGATAGATTAACACTCACAATGCTACGAAAAGTGCGGTTAGGGTCGCCAGCGCCACAGGTTTCTCATTTTGGTTCAAATTGATAAAAGCCATTTTAACAATTATGAGATGGAAAAGCCAATTCGGTTTTACGGTCCTTTAATTTGCTTTTATTTCAGTTTGAGGACATGGTTTAAGGCTTGACGCGGGCTTCAGCAACACATCTGAAGTTTACATTACGCACACGCTCTACAAGTTTCGGAAATGGTTCCAAATGGCTTGGTAAAACCATGGAAAGCTGTTAAAAACTACTTAAATTGAGCAAATTTCTAGCGCCGCTGTCAATGTTTTTTTTTTTCTCTCCAGGATGTGTATGCCAGGGAAGCCCAATTCGCGTGCATTCCAAATCGTATTTTGTTAAGATCTCTCGAATGGGTTACAGGATTAAACTTTACACTAAACATTTTTTTTTACCTTCTCCGAATTTGCCATTCCCATAAAAAAAGAAACATTTTAGGCAAACAAGTTTTTCGCATGCGCGTGAGGTCAACTTGTCTCGCAAAAAAGGTTCGTGACACACCACGGTCATCAAAATCAACTCGCATATTAATTCCTCCACAAATTTGCGGATTCAAGAAAGTATCACACGTGAGCCTCCATGGCCGCGTATTTAAGTAACTAATTAAAAAACTAAATACAAATGCAAACACAGGGTGGTCCATATAAACAGCAACGGCAAAAATTTACCTAATTCCCGAGAAAGAGGGAATTCCACGTCCGACTTTTCTGAAAGTCGTACAAGGAGTCCTCTTTTTGTACTATGTTTCCTACCCGTTGGTCAAAAGTTAAGTCAGTCAAGATATTCAGTCCGAACACCTCAATTAAAAACACATCGTCACCAACTGAAAATCGTACGAATATACCGTGGCGCCATCTAGCAGCAGTTATGTGTTCCCAGGACGAAGCAAGTTTTCACTAACAGAAACGCGGCTGGTTCATTAAAATGTTGCGAACACCCCCACTTGACGCAAGCAAGTACGAAGAGTTCTACAGGTTCTATTAAACAGTTTAAAGCATATTAAGGAAAATCGGAAATAAGCCAATATTATGTACAGCGATTTGAGTCTTATTAGTTTAAAGCATTTTCTAGGGTTTTAAAACTAAACTTTTTTCTTATCAACTCCGCTCATAAAGACCGCTACGCGAAAGACGTTGTTTATTATCCTGATTTTCAACGATTATCACTAGCCGTGAAAAACACTGTACTAGTATTTCTAAACGAATTTACAAATATTACGGGCAAATTCAAGACTACAATTTACTTACACGCTGCCAGAAGGAACAGAACAACGCAGTTGAAGGAAGGCAACATCATTATCTGTAAACTAAAACACAAACGACATAGTTAATAACCACTAAACTACTGGTTAACTATGTAGAAGATTTGACGAAACGAAATACTTTCTTTAAAGGCCTAAATACTTACCGTTTTGCTACGAGAGGCAATACCCGTGGTGTCTGGTTAGGCGAACTCGACAACTTCTGACGGAACGGGGATAAGGTCTACAATCAAGTTCCCGGAAATAAGGAACTATTGTTTAACCAATGAGGGTTGACCACATGATCTGGTTATCGGTTATGTAAAATTTTTTGAAGTTACTCAATTTGTAAATTAAAATTTTGATTAAGTTGGTATAACAGAAACAAAACTATGTTTAATGTGACTTTTCGTAAACGTTAGCGAGTTACGCAGTAAAGGTTTGTTTAAAAAAATCAGAAAACTTTTGGAGTTTCCTAAGTGGTCTCTTTGACAAATCTGGTGCTTCGTCGTACCCACTGGGAGCGGTGCAGACAGGAAGGAGCTAGTAAGGACATTTCCCTCCCAAGAGGTAAAGTTTCTGTGCCCCTATCAGCAAGCGCAGCTCAGATGGTGACGCTTCACGGCCACCAGGTACACAGAGATTTGGGTCCCTTGGGCCACATTCTCTGCAGCTAGGAATGTAAAAAAAAAAAATTTGTCAAATGAGATGCTGACACAATGGGGAATTACCTCGGGAAGGGGGGGGGG
>JAHWFP010209575.1:82413-98702 GCA_023313725.1 Lithobius niger | reverse complement strand
TCCATTATACGATATTCCGGTTCGATGATTTTCCAGATATTTTATTTAGGCAGTTATTAAACAATTATCCCATTAGACGATTTTCCAGTTAGTATACACTTTCTTCCGACGCCCCCGTGTCTGCTGCGTTACTGTGCTCCCTTCCCCTATTTTCTTCTTTCACACGTAGGTTATACCACTAACGTAAACTTCCATGAAGCAAAAGAAACTGCCTGTCAGTAATCGCATATTAAGAAGTGAAGCAGATTACTTGATTTATACCGTATACTAATTTTCGTAGACTGTTGTATTCGACAGATTAGGCATTGGCCGTAAGAATCCCAAAATTTTACCATCACTTATGAAACGTTGGAAAAATGTAACAAAAATGTAATGTCCCACAGTAGTGTCCCAGTGTCCCACAAGCCAACGGATTTTTAAAGAATTTTATGTTAGTCTTGTTTTCCTTTTGGAGCATCTTTCCAGAGATTTAGTAAGGAGGAATCATTTTGGTATGTTGACTCCCCCCCCCCCCCCTACCGCATCCGTATGCCCTTACGTGTATAAATCCATCTGTCAAGTCTCAAACGCACCTGCGTGACGCTTCGCCCAAAAAATTTTCATTGAACAAATATTAACAACTTTACACTTCCTACAATTCACTTTGCTTGTTAATCAGTTGACGAAAAAAAATTAGTTACATAAGAAATACGTTGAGATCAATAGCGTGTACAGACATCCGAGTGGAAAGAGCAATTTTTAGTAAAAGCGCACGCTAAGGATTTTTTTCTGGTGGCCTTTTTTTTTTGCTCGTCATTTTCCTTTTTACCCTTTTTTGTTTAGGTTTTTTTATTGTTTTGCTCAGCTTTTTTATTTAGCATTTTCTGCCCCTATCCTGGCCTTGTTTTTGCCCCTTTTCGGCCTCTATAGGATGCCCTTTCTCTGGCTGCAGCGCCACATTTATCGGTTCAGAAAAGCAAAATAGGGGGTATTTTTTTTTTTAAAGAGAGAAAAAAGGCAGCGGCAATGTCCCCCCCCTCCCTCCCCCTTGCACGCCACTGGTTGAAAGCAACCGCAACGTACTTTCTGGACGCATTAAGATTCAAAGACGCCTAGAGCAAGTTTTCCGACGCCCCCTTTTCTTCAAAAATCGCCAAACACAACTTCCTTTCCTCGTACTAACTGACAAACACTTATTCGCTGCGACCCTTTATTTACCAAATTCCACTAGGGCGAACCATTTGTTTGAGACTTTGTGCTACAATTCTACTCTTTCCACTACATTTTTTTTTTTTTTTTAGCTCGATGCAATTTAGCATTTCATGAGAGAGAACCTGTGCGAGAAAGGCTATAGTTAGGAATAACAACATAACGCATGTGGTGGAATCGAAACTGCTCATCCCTGCAGGTTCTTTTTCATGCAGCGCTCAATCTCGACGGCTAGAAAAAAAAAAGCTAAATTTTAACCAAACCCGGAATTAAATGGTACTGAAGCATTTTTGGTCTCAAGTGAAAGCTGTATATGTGCAGAAAAACATACTCAAAATCTCCCATAATCATTTTAAGTTATAGCCGCCATCTTGGATAATGGCGGCCATATTTCCATTTTCTTCATTTGTCTCGAAAACTATAATTCATCCTACGGAAAAAATACAAAAAGTCCAGAATATAAAGAACAGAAAATGAAACGCAAGTTTGGTCCTATAGCAGTTTTTACTAGAACGCAGGAATTTTAAGATATGGTAACTAGGAATAGGTCACTTTCGTTTTAATGGTTCATCAGTGGGTAGAAAATCTCAAAATTCTGACCAAACCAGGAATTGACTGGTACAGGAGCGCTGTTGGTCTCAAATGAAAGCTGTGTGTGTGAACAAAACATACTCAGAATCACCAATCCCCATTAATTTATGGCCACCGTCTTGGAAATGGTGGCCGTATTTCTATCCCCAAAACAATGTATCCTAGGGAAACAACACAACCGTAAAAAATTGAAGAACATAAATGCGTATATTTTACCATAATTTGGGTGATTTTATTTTTAAAAATAATTTTCACATCATACTTCCAATATATCATCATGATCATCATCATCTGCTTCGTCTTTGAGTTAGGGGTGCCCACCCCCTCCCTGAGTAGTAAGGAGTTCCCCTAATAAAATAAATGGCCCCTAGTAAAAAACTTTCAGTTGAAAATGACAGTATATTTTTATTGAATAATAACTAAACGATCGATCTTTTTACAGAGGTGCAATTATTATGCCTAGGTCTGGCTCCGGGTCTTTCTATTTTTAAAATTCCTGCGGTGGGGAGGAGGAGGAGGAGGAGGTGGGATTTTTTTTTTATATCGTTTCATCATTTTACAAAATTAAATGAAAAAATTATGAAACGACCTAAATAAACCCCCCCCCCCATGGAGTTGAGAAGTTACTCCTCACAGTACCCTCCTGTGGGCATCCCAGCGGTGTGAGTGAGTCCTCTTCCTTTTTTGCATTCTTCACCACAACAGTACCCACAGGCAGCAACACATTTCACACCGTGTTACATGCAGACAATCAAGATGGTGATGGTCCGGATGATATATTGGAAGTTTGGTGTGAAAGACTGGCTTGCCGCTTCGAAATCACTCGAATGAAATGAAACGTTTGCGTGTGTGTCATTTGTGTGAAGATTTGCATCTGTGGTTTTATGATTTACAATTTTTTTGTGTGTGTAATAATATCATTCAACAGCGAAATACATTAGACATACATATTACATTCCCTGATTTGTTATGTTGTTCGCGGTCTACTCTAAATATTTTTTTTTGTCGAAACTTAGAAACTACAAAAATTCAGTCCTTTACAAACTTGTAATTCACAAGACCAATCCTGAGGGGAAGGGGAGAGGGAGCGGGGTGAAGAGTGGAATTGCAAAGAGTACCGTAGTTTGTGTATTTTGCCATTTAACCACAATATTGTCTCGGTTTCAGCATTGTCGACCCCATTATCGTTTCAATAAACATCCTTTGTGGCTCAAGCTCTTTTGTAGCTTCGTCAAGCTGTCTTTACCAATAATTTTAAACCGCTCAGTCTACGACACTCCATTTGTGCCCCCTCACCACCTTTCATCAGGACGGTAAGTGGAAAAAATAACCCCGGAATTAATATCCCCGGAAAAAATATCCCGGTATAAATATCCCCGGTAAAAATATCCCGGTATAAATATCCCCGGTAAAAATATCCCCGGAAAAAATATCCCCGGAAAAAATAAAACATGAATTTGGGGCAATATTCAAACACCTTCTTCATGAGTATCTACACTCTGAAGACGATACATACATAGAGTACACATCAATGTGCATCTGCTCAGCCTCCATACGAACTGTGTACAGGGAGTACACAAATTGTGTACAGGGAGTACACAAATTGTGTACTGGTAGTTCAAAAGCTCTGAGGAGAATGTATACTGCCACTGCACAGACTGTGTCTTTCGAGTACACAACTCGTGTGGAGGCTGAGCTAGTACACATTGCTGTGTATTCACAATACACATCGTTTTCAGAGTGTAATCTTAATTTATACCATTGTCATGTAGTAAAATAACGTTCTGGTGCTGGGCCTCCGTTTGTACTTCATTCTCCTCAACAACAAAAAATACGAAAAGTGGTAAAGAATGAAACTTATCTCACTAATAACTACTTCGAATATTATAAACGTGATAGGTGTATTAGATCTCCTTAAATATTGAGTGAAAATTTGCTACGTCCTCGCGCACCGGGGAGCAAGCCATGGAAATTAACAATATCACTGGCGCTGGATGGCGCCATGGCATTTTAGTGTCCTTTTCAATGGCTGATAGTGCCACTTTAATGTAGTCTGTTCCACAGTGGTACTGTGGTAGGGTAGTCCGAAAAAAAGCCTCTCTGTAAAACGCATGCTGTGGTAGGGGTGTCCGTAAAACGTGCTGTGGTAGAGGAGTCCGCACAATTAAATCGTAACGACCAATAAGAAAACATTATGACTGCAGGGGATATTTTTTCCGGGGATATTTATACTGGGATATTTTTACCGGGGTTATTTTTTCTGTGGATATTTTTTCCTAGATTCATTAGGACTGGCCCTGTGACCTATTAACTTATAAACGAAATGGCAAAGATTAACTTTCATCCGATGTTTAATGAGACCAGATAACGAATTCCTGCTTATGCTGTTAGGTCATTTAGAAACATTAAGATCTGCTTACGACTTCCATACTTTAAAACAACAGCATCAATACTAGCAGTGGCAAATAGCTAACAGAAGTTACTTTAATTTTAACACAAAATAACTTAAGCGCCCTGGTACAGGTGTGTAAACAACTGTTGTAAAGTCATTTCACTTCGCCATACTAGATTTGTTGAATTTCCACTCTTGTAATGCTGATGAAACAAGCCTGAAAGGCTGACAAGATTTTATGGAGATCGGACAATATTCGTATTGATACTGTTGCGATCGACAGTTAGCTATCGAAAATTTTGAGCATGTCGATACTATTAAATGCAGAGACTTGCTACTGCAGAATTCTTTGTCTTTGGAGGATTTAGAGTATCACTATGCCCAACCTGTAATGGAATGAAATAAAATCTTCTTGGTGCAAATACTTTAAAGTTATTTGTTAGTTTTTGGGTTAATTTTTAATATGGAATCCGTAACAACGTATAGGTGTTAGATCGGACTGCTAAACAATCATGCTGGTTGGTCCCTACATTTTTCCGTCGTACAGATTGGCATCTGAGCCCCACAAGTTTTCTGTCGCCACCAGGGTGAACGTTGAGTGCATTTTCAGATTTTTAAATTTTATTTATTGTTTTCAGACATTGTCAAGAAATCTGTTGGAATTTTCGTATTGTCCAAGGTATTACACTTCCACAATCACTGAAATTATGGTTCAGTCAGTATGAGATAGAACAGAACCATTACTAACAAGACAAACTCAAAAGCAAACATCGAACTTTTATCTGCAAAATACAACCTACAAAATATACAAATTAATTTTGGCATATGTTTAAAATTCAGAAACTAAAGGTTACTTCAAATTTGCCGGAATAGTTGAAAACAAATATAAAAAAGATTTTTTTTTTAATAGCATGCGGCAATTTCAATTATGCAAAAATTTTAGTCATTTAAGAATAATCGTGTAAATGTGTTATTCAACACTGTAAATGTGTACTATGGCTACTCTTAAATATTCAGGGGCTATTAATATTCAGTGATTTCGCAAAAAAAGGGATACTCATTGTCGCACGATTTAGTATCAGCCCACTTGGTGTACCACGATTGGTCGGTCCGGCGATCAGTCAAGATGCGAACACAAGAATGGTTCACATCCACTACGTAATCATCTGGATCTTTCTTCAGCCAATTGTGCCAGTAGCCTTTCTTGTTAGGACTGACCTCTATCCCATCGCTCCACACGAAAGGGCCTTGCTTAGAATGAGCACGAAGTCCGATCCAGATTCCATTTTTAATACTGGGTTGTTGGTCAATGATCTTTACGATTTTCTGGTAGCTTTCGGGATCGTGAATCGAGGCAAAACGCCAACCTTTTTCTTTGCATTGGTTCTCAGCATCAGCGAACTTAGCAGGACGTGTGAAGAGTTTGTAGTTTGTAGTGTTAACTGTAAATAAAAATTGAAGAAGAGTGTTAACAACAGGAAAATGACATACACCAAGGTTAATTAATTACCCATTAGACAACAAAGATAAAAATCAAACAACATGCAACGTTTTGTATCCTATATCCTGTATTTATCAAGCAATTCTCCATCAATTTCAACATCGTCAAGATAAAATTTCTGTGTCGTAAACTGACTGTTCTTGGTCGCCTAAGGATAGTAGATTTTAAAAGTTTAAAACAAAAATAATAGAAAGGATTAGGCCATTATACGACAGTCAAAGCTGTGTATGTTGGTAACTTTTAATGGCAGACATGAGGTATAGGGAAGAAGCTCCCCCCCCCTCCGTTGTGAAACCTTGAAGAAAAATCCATATTGCAGGTGGTTTCATAAAGGGCGTTTTTTATTTACGTGGAGAAACAAACGATTTAACAGATCGAAGGCTGCGGGATAAGCAGTGATCGTCTCACTTGGCTTACAGCATTCTTCACTCACCGAACCCAACACGTACTTATATCAGGTGTCCACTCAAAATGAATAGATGTCCCCTGTCCCTCAGGGCTCTGTCTTGGACCCCTTCCTTAGGGGTTCCCTCTACAAACTTTGGGTTCCCTTTACAAACTTTACAGGCAGAAAACTAAACTATCAAATTCACTTCCTCCTCTGCACTACAATAATAAACTATTAATGACTCAAATTCAGAAAGCTAATGCTCTGAACCATACCTTTTGCAAAAATTACATTACAAATGATCAAAATAGTACTCTGTTTAACCCTGATGGTCCTTTATATGGGCTGTCAGGGGGTAATTTCAATTTAACAAACCAACTCGAAAGTATAACATTTACACCTGAAACTATCTTGCAGCACCTAAATAAACCAAAGAATAGTTCGGCTATTTGCCCTGATGGATTCTCTTCAGCATTTTACAAAAAGCTTGCCCAATTCTTATATCGTCCCCTTTTCCATATCCTTCATAGATCAGTTGTCACGGCCAAAATACCAAATAGTTGGAGGCTCGCTAATGTTGTGCCTGTTTTTAAGAAAGGAAACACAGCCGACCTGGCAAACTATAGGCCGATTTCATTAACATGTATCCCATGTAGACTTCTCGAGTGTATTATTCGTGACGCTCTTAAAGCATTTATATTCCTCAAATCTAATACCAGACGACCAGTTTGGTTTCTTACCAGGCCTCTCTACTACTCTTCAACTCTTAACCTGTCTAAACGACTGGACACTATCTTTAGAAAACCGTACACCAGTTGACGTAATATGTATTGATTTCACCAAGGCTTTTGACTCTGTAGTACATTCCAAGCTTCTATTTAAGTTATCAAATTTGGGTATTTCTGGAAAGGTTTATTCAGTGGTTTGCGGATTTCCTTAAAAATCGAACTCAAGCAGTGAAATTGGGATCTACCTTTTCCTTGTCCTTGCCAGTCACCAGTGGTGTTCCTCAGGGGTCAGTGATCGGCCCTTTGTTGTTTGTACATCTCCGGTCTTTCGACAGATATACAAAATGCTAAACTACCAAAATTTGCTGTTGGTATTAAGTTGTACCGATCCATTACGGACGTTAATGACCATGCACTGCTTCAGGCATCTCTTAAAGGCATTCTCCGTTGGTCAGCTGAGTGGCAACTGCCTATTATCAATGGCAAATGCTTTGTGCTCCATCTCGGAAACAATAATTGTAATTATACATATTCACTTGAAAATCATGCCCTTAAGGCTGAGTACTGTATAAAAGATCTCGGTGTTAACTTTTCATCTAACTTAAATTTCTCAAACCATTGTAATCTACTTGTCAGTAGGGCAAAACGAGTTGGGTATATGGTGAGAAGATGTTTTGTCTCCCGCGATGTGCGGACACTGGTCAGGGCATTCGTTATTTATGTACGGCCCATCCTTGAGTACGCCAGCCCAGTCTGGTCTCCGCATCATCTTAAAGACATCAGGCATATTGAGTCTGTGCAAAGATCATTTACGAAGCACCTACCGGGATTCTATAACATACCTTATGCAAGACGTTTAGCTAAACTTGGTTTGGAGTCTCTTGAGCTGCGGAGATTGCATGCTGATCTTTGCCTCACTTTCTCCATTTCGTGTGGTCTGGTCGACATTAATCCTGAGCTTTTCTTTGTGGTCCGTGGAAATGGGTTTACCAGGGGCCATTATCTCAAGCTTACTGTTTTGCCTTTTTAAAGGGATTGTAGAAGGTATTTCTTTTCTAATCGTGTGGTCCGCCCTTGGAAGAGCTTATCGTCGGGGGTAGTGGAGTCCGCAAACCTGCATATTTTCAGGCAAAACCTGAGGAAGGCTGATCTTGGCATGTTTCTGAGGTATTTTTAGTCTGCTTGAGCATTAATTTTTCGCGTTTTCGTGTAGTATTTTTCTATGTTCTCTGCCCACCCGCCCGGTTTGTTTTATGTAATCTTCTTTTCTCATTTGCTTTTTTAATTATTCTGGACAGGTGTCAGTGGCCCTAAAAAGTTCCTTCCTGATCCTTTTTCCATTCTGTATGTGAAATAAAAAGTTGTATTATTTATTATTTATTAATGTATCTGAATGATCTGAAATTTACCGGGGATCTTTGTTACAGGTATAAGTTTGCAGACACTTGAAAATAGGCTCGGAAAATTGCTCCCCTTCCTGCTCTCTGGCTCTTGAGTCCGAGATTCTACATGTTGAAGACTGGTCAAATAAATGACAGCACCCACTTTCAGTCCCGAAGTGCCATTCCTTCCATGTGGGCAACAGAACCTGTGTCTGTGTAATGAGTACATACTCGAAAATCGGGCACTTCCTTCGAAATCTGAGCTGCGGGACCTGGGAATCTGGTTTACTCAAGACGTGCAATCATCCCTTCACTGTATGTACTAAGGTCTGTTCCTCGGCGTACTCCCATTCTTCTATCGTCAAAAGGTGTTTTAAAATCCGATAATGTCCAAATTAAGATTTGTCCCTTTCAGATTTTTGTACGGCCTCTTCTTGAGAGTGTCACACCTGTTTGGTCCCTGTATCTTGATCGAGATATCGATGTTCTGGTGCGTGTTCAGCGTAGATTTACGAAAGGTCTCCCGGGTTTCCGAGATTTCACCTACAGAGAACGTCTGTCCAGGTCTGGCCTGGAACTCTACAAACTCTGTAGGCTGAAATTCAATCCTTACATGGTATTTAAGAGTCTGAATGGGCACATTAGGGTCGACCTACCCTTATTCGATTTGGCGCCAGTTTTAAATCGCACCTGGGAACACTGTTGGAAATTATCATATCCCACTTCTCATCTGAACTGCCGTCGGTATTTAGAAGATTCCCTTAATAGACAGGACAGATCTATCTAAATTTCTTAAATGGCCCGTCACTGCCTACACACACCGTGTCACACACAGTGTCACACAGTGTCACACACCGCCCACCCTCGAGGATCAGATTAAGTGGCTCAACCCTCTCCCCCCTTCTGCCATCCTTCAACTCCCGTGGTAAATTTTTGTTTATTATTCTTATTATTATTATGAAGCGGAAACCCAAAAGTGTAGGAAGTGTACAGAAGACTGGATGCGACTAGGTAGTCGCTGCAGCCGCTTGTTTGTGGTCCAAAAATGTATTCTTCCTCCAGTTTGCTCATTGTTTTTTTTTGGTGACGATATCTTCACGAGGCCTAAAAAACGTACGACCCCCCCCCCCACCCATCTAGGGGGTCTGAAAATCCATGTCCCCCCCCCCCCGCCTGTAATAAATAATGACTAGCCCCTTAGGCGGTCAGGTGTGATTTTAATTAAATTAGGGCATATAATTAGTATTTACATACTAAAATTAAAAACCTAATTAAACCTAACGTTCTTACAAAAACATTACAAGGACTAAAAATTTTGTCATATGCTGAACGGCATAAATGATGGGCTTGGAGACACTTGAACTACGAAGACTTAAGGGAGACCTGAGTTATGACGTATTTATTGCTGTGGGGGCATCTAAATGTTGATCTCGTATCGTTTTTCGAACTTGGATCTATCGATCGGACTAGGGTGTCACTCCTGGTGGTTTGTTGTACTTAGCACAAATAAAAATGTAAGAAAATTCTTTTTCAGCAACAGGGTTGTAAATTGTTGGAATGCGTTACCATCAGCAGTTGTAGAAGCACCATTCCTGTAAGTCGTATGAGGAATGTTTGCCTTGAAAACTTCTTACATAGAAATTATGATTGTAATCTGCATTCGTACAGAGATATTTCGATTATACTTGTTGTGCTGAGCTCTATATTTTTATCCTTTTATCTAGTTTAAGTTTTTAATGTATGTGTGTTGTCGGTCAAGATTTTCTTTTGTGGTTTTAATTTCATTATTCATTATTTTTTTTCAATATAGCAATTTACCAATCCATTTAGCAATTAAATAAATTTAATTATTTCTTGAAAATATGGATATGATGGATATGATGGGTATAAGTGGCCAGCCCTTCCCGTTTTCGGTTCACTTTCCACGTGAATAAAATATGTTATTATTAGGCCTATTAATACGTTTATATTATATGTCATCTGCTTTAAATGAAAAAAAAAAAGAAAAGTGGCGAAGATTGTTTTTTTTTTTACTATTACTACTTACTACTACTACTACTGCTACTGACTGTTAGTAAGTTGATGTATAAAATTAAACAATGTGACAGATAAAAATAAGCTAGAAGGTAGTTACAAGAACAGTGAATAATTCTTTTCAAGGTTAGGTGAACCTATCTTGATTCATGGAGATACCAACGTTAAAGGTGGGTTCCCACCCAATGAAAGTCGGCAGCATCTAGCACCATCGAGTTCTGTCTTGCGCTCGTTCGCATCACGCAAAGGAATACACAAAAGAAATTTCTATAAACACAATAAACGCATCACGGGCTCCGCAATTATTGAGTAAAAATGTGGTTCACCCTCCAGTACCTGGGAGCAAGCTGTGAACATTAAAGATATTACTGTCACTAGCTGGCACCATGGTGTTTTCTTTATATTCTACCGTGGCGCAATCTAGCGATAGTAATTTCGTTAACCTTTACAGCTTGCTTCGATGTAAAAGGGGACGTACCAAATTGTTACTCAATAATTAAGTCGGCACGTGGCTTGTTTTTTGGGTTAACAGATATTTTGATGCGCATTCTATTTATGCTGTGACTAAGTACCAGAGAGAACTAGATAGCACTAATTGGCGCTAGCTGATGCAAACTTTCGTTTGGTGGAAACTAGCCTTTATAATGTTATTTACACCGAAAAAAAAAACTCTGTTTTATCTGTTGACACATTAGATCTTCAACAGAAGAGTACGGTTGTATTTCACACCAGCGTAACTCAAAACCAAACAAAAAAATTAAATTACAGCAAAAATCGCACGTCGTTGCACTGTCAGACCGAACAACATTGGAATTATATGATGTTGAGGAAAATAATTATGTTGTGAACGTGTCTGGGAGTTGTTGACGTAAGCCAAGTAAGGTTTACTATCATCACATAGGTTCTTGTTATGCCTATATGAACAGTTAATGTCAATGCATTCCTCACACCATTAATCTCCAACAAAACAATGAATGAATTATGTCGAAGACAAATAAACTAAATCAATGACAAACAAGCAACAAAAGAAGTGATATCATACAAGTAGTATTTTAGAAAATGATCATCAACAGCCCGCAGTATGCCAGGGCTGCTAAAAAAAAAAGAAAAAATTACTTACCAGCTAAACAATCCCCTGTCGTAGCATCCGTGAACTGCAACGAAAGCGAAAGTTTGCAACCATCGAGATGAAAAAAAAATATGGATCATCACGTGACCGGGAATCAAACCTCGGTCTTCCGAACATGTTGCGCCACTTCCGGAATGCTACGACAGACAATTGTTACCTTATCTTCTTAGCTGCAGGTTCATTCTTTTCGTTTACTTACCAGATTTAGACTCAAAATACGTGTAGCCATCATTAGCTTCCAATTCGGTGTATATCTCCTTAAATATATAGCATTGGTTGTTCTGATATCCTACAGACTTGCATTCAGCCATCTTGAGATTGCACAAGATGACACATTGAGTTATAGACTCTACTTCCTCCGTAAAATCAGGAGAGGCTTTAGGCTTTTTGCCATTGCCACGGGATGACGCTAAGGATTGGCGGCCATTAGAAGCCAGTGAAGAGTGCACCAACAACGCAACAAACCATAGACATCTACGATTAACGAACATATTTGTCAAGAAGTTAAATATGCTTTAATGTACGCGTCGTTGCAGTTTTCATTTCGCAAATTTATTAATTTCAGTGGTTGCTACCAACAAGTGCTAAGGAAGTGCGTGCCGGAAATGACGTCTTTTCAACCCCTATGTTTAATTAACTGCTACGTGGTCAATAACACCATGATCGTTAAATGCCGGAAGTTTGGCCTCCAGCTGAGATTCTGTGCCCAAAAAGGTATACAAACAAAATTGCGTGATTAACGTTTTCCGGTTTAAGCGTTCAAATTGATTGATTCAAATAAATGTTGTGTGCGAACTCTGGTGGAAACCCCATTAATTACCCATTCATCTCTACCCCCCCCCCCCCTTTCGCCCACCAAAAAAAAAGTAATTACAAAACAATGGTGGGAGCTCTATTAATTTGTCGGCAGAGCTTAACAGAGGGGGAGGAAAGTGTGGCTTCTATCCCTAGGTCCCTGCTCGGGGGGGGGGGGGGGGGGGGAGGGAGGACAGCTCACCAACTCAGTGTGAAAAAAATCAACTGCACGAAGGGTGATGTTTAGTGTGTAAAGGTGCACACAGGCCCACACTTACACGACACTCTTCTGGCAGGGCCGGATCCCACGGTACTGGTAACCGCTGACATGAATAATACGCGGATTCAAACGGAAAAGCTAGCAAAAAAGTCGCAAAAACCAAAAAAAAAACCCATCAGATGGGAATTTCTCCCAACCCAGCAGTGTGGGGATCATGAAACTCGGGAAGTCCTGAAGAGTGCCTATGGGGCCATGGGTCCCATCAATCCTCTGGGCGGACCTGTTTGTCAGTGCCAGGTTAGGCTATCCTTTGTGTCATTTTGGGTTTTTGGGTGAGCGAAACGAGTGAAAAATTCGAATGATTTTGGATTCTGTGTTTGTGTTTGTTCGTCTGTGCGTGTTTTCTGTCGCAATTTTTGTTCTGATTTAGTTAAAATTTGCTGAAACCTGAGCTTTGGAGCATGAAAGAAACGAGCTCGAAGATGAAATTCCTATCTCGAATATTTTAGAGGCCTAAATTTTAACTAGAGCACTGGGCAGAAAGCGTGTAAGTGGATCAGCAAAGTACTTCCCTGTGGAGCACTAGGCAGAATTCATATAGGTTTCTGTTAAATATAGAAAATAAACTAATGCATTATAGCGTTTGTCGCTCGTCCAAGTAATTGTGATGCGTAGAACTCGTTTATATGCCTAGTTCTAAAATATTAGGCATACGCATGTTGTTACTGTCATATTGTAAACGAACTGCAGCCAAACTATTACATACAAGATTACCTGCATGTTAAAGACCGTGGATATCGGGGTGACTTGGGTCACTATTTTCATGTGAGTCACTGGGTATATTTGGTTGTATATTTGACCCGGAGACCCATTGACCCAGACTGGCACTTTGCCCCACTGTGGCCTGCTGACTCGGAATATATGAAATCGTGTAAACCAAAGCTATAGTTCAGTGCGTAAATTACAAAATAAAAATAATGCATTAGCATGGTCATTGCCTTGTTTGAACATTGTGAAGATGGCGTTTATAAATATTATTGTGGTGTGTGTATTTTACACTACTTCGTTTTTATACTGAGAAGGCTTGTCAGTTTTTCTTTCGTACCTTAAAATCAATGCTGCTAATAAACAGACATGTTCAAAAACCTTTAAAAAAATAATAAACGAGAATACAACGTTACCTAACTGTCTTTGTATCTACATCTCACCAAAAAAAAAAATTACCACAACCTACATTTGAATATACGATAAAAGGGAAATTCCTTTTTTTGTCCAAAGCTTTATCCATGAGCCACACAGATCAAAACAGACGAGGCATACAGGAAAGATAATTATTACAAACAAAAACGTCAAGTGTGTCGCAAAAAAAAAAAAAGGGTTATTTGATTGAAGTTTCACTTTACGGATAAAAACGGTTGATTTTTTAATTTAAATAATAAAATGTAGAATTGAGAAAACTGCATCTGTTTAAGTGCTGTTGTGCTTTACGAATGAAAAATATTCTTAAAGCACAACAGCACTTAAACTGATGCAATTTTTTGAATTGTACATTTGATTATTTAAATAAAATATCCACATTTTGATACGAATATTCTGGTGAATCAACCCCCCCCCCCCCTGTCTCACTTTTAAAAAATCCAGGTTCCACCTACTCCTGCGAAGGAAGGACAAGGACAGGTGATTCAGTAGGGAAAATTGAGGAGAAAAGAAAAAATTGCGTTAGCAGAGAAGAGTGAGGTAGGGGAAACGGAACAGAAGGGAAATGGTGGAAGATTACTCAAGGAGTTTAACCCAACTGAATATGGCAGCAGCAAATAGTGTCCTGAATTTTAAATATTTCGACCCCTCTAGGGTATAGCCTTCAGGAAAGTGGCTCTCATGATGCAACTAGGGATGGGTCGGTTTCATTTTTTTGATTTCGGTTCCGGTTTCGGTTTTCACGCCCAAAAAACCTCGGTTTCGGTTTCGGTATCGGTTTTTGCCACCATCCACCCCAACCAGATTTTCCTAATTTTTTTTCTAGCAACAGTTGTATTACTTGTATATACTTACTCCTGCTTTCACTTTCAGTAGCGTCATAGACCGTGGGTATAGCTGTGGCACCATTTTCGTCTACTATTTTCGTTTTAATAGCTGGGAGCTTTGCTGTCATTTATTCGTAGAAAATGATAATTAATAAAAATGTAAAACGACAAATCATTTTTTTGATTTTCAAACATCGTACGAAAAACCGACACAAAATCAGAATCGGTTTCGGTGTCGGTTTTCAGTAAAAACCGAAAATTCGGTTTCGGTTTCGGTTACCGACCCATCCCTAGATGCAACACGGTAAGTGATTACACGTTACCTTCCCTACCCTCCAATCAGTTACGTGTTGCATCGGAAGAATCACTTTCGTGATTATTATAATCTGGATGCATCTGAAAAAATAGCATTACACTATTTTCAGTCACTTGCTGCCTATTTCCCATACCATAAACAGCTTGGCCTACCGTCCTGCGTGGTCTTCCCCGTCTCCTTTCATCCTGTCACACACTTTCCCCCTCCCCATATCTCCGCAGCCTTAGCAGTCATGCCCTGTTTTGCAGAATCTTGTTTTGCAGAATACTTTTTATTTTTCAAATAACGTGCCTCTTTCACGCTGCCGCGCTCACTGTGGCTAAACATATAATATCAGAAGCCACAACTAACCACGAATTCCTTCCAATTAGAAATGCATTTTCAATTTCTCCAATGTTAAATTTTTAAAGAACGTATTGATTCTGCGAAACGTGATTCTGCAAATGGAAATTCCCGTTTCGCAGAAAAATCTTAATCAGTTTTATTTTCTGTGAAACAGGATTCTGCGAAACGGGAAATCATCGCCTTAGCCCTTGCCCTACTGCACTGGTGGCATTGTGGAAACACGGATATATCGAACACAAAATATTAGTGGGGCGTTGGGGAATAGGGAAGTGTGCCGCCAAAAAATTTCGGTTAAATCTGTTTTTTTCCCCAAAAACTCTTATCAGTTTGGGAAGATGTCATACCCTCTACCCCATTCGATTCGGCTTTGTGTGGAGCCCTTTTCGTGAGTGAGGCTAGCGAAGCCTTCAGCAACTAGGTAGGTTCAGCAAGGGCTGCCCTTGTGAGGCTTCTTCTGGAATAGAGGTGTGCGCAACTGTGCACCCTGTACATTGGTTATTCCGGTCATGCCATGTCACTCCTTCCGTCCCATATTTTCCCGCTTCTTTCTCTAGCCTGCGTTTTCCTCCCTTCGTCCTCGCATCTCCTACCGCACCCAGCTAGCTGTCCATCGGCTTCTTTCTCGTTTTGGCAACTGCTTCCGCCTGTTTCGACCTCCATCTTCCGAACTTTTCTCAATTCACCTTGTTGCTCCTGCTTAACCCCAGGCATGGTCCGTAGATCCTGTTACCTAACAGGAACAACGGACCACGCCCCGGCATTCCTCACTCCTGTCTACAATGGCTGCCCCACGAATTAACACATGTAATATTAAGCTTCTATCATCGATGAATTATTATTAAACAATTTCATCATCATGTAATAAGCTTCTATCATCGATGGCTTATTAGTTAAAGGGCAATTACAACCATTTTGACATGCATGTTTGACTTTTGAATCACTTACACAATAACTAAACGCAAGAATTGCGGTAAGAATACGTTACGTACCTCCGATTCAACAATTTTATTACTGCATCATGAAAACACGACACGGAGATCGCCATTGTTTTGCTGGAACGGGCAGAAATTAATGCCGACTGATGTCACTTTTCGATTTCGACACGCAGCCGAATGAGATAGCTGTATTGACTGTGAGAGCTCAAGTGTCTGACGGCCTTAGCTGGCCGGCAGTGTAATGGCCAGCTAAGGCCATCAGACGCGTGAGCTCCTCACAGTCAATACAGCTATCTCATTCGGCTGCGTGTCGAAATCGAA
>JAHWFP010209575.1:36452-82013 GCA_023313725.1 Lithobius niger | reverse complement strand
TTCGATTTCGACACGCAGCCGAATGAGATAGCTGTATTGACTGTGAGGAGCTCACGCGTCTGATGGCCTTAGCTGGCCATTACACTGCCGGCCAGCTAAGGCCGTCAGACACTTGAGCTCTCACAGTCAATACAGCTATCTCATTCGGCTGCGTGTCGAAATCGAAAAGTGACATCTGTCGGCATTAATTTCTGCGCGTTCCAGCAAAACAATGGCGATCTCCGTGTCGTGTTTTCATGATGCAGTAATTAAATTGTTGAATCGGAGGTACGTAACGTATTCTTACCGCAATTCTTGTGTTTAGTTATTGTGTAAGTGATTCAAAACTAAAGCATGCATGTCAAAATGGATGTAATTGCCCTTTAACAATTTTATCATCATGTAATATTAAGATTCCATCATCGATGAATTATTATTAAACAATTTCAGCGTCATGTAATATTAAGCTTCTCTCATCGATGAATTATTATTTAACAATTTCATCGTCATGTAATATTAAGCTTCTCTCATCGATGAATTATTATTTAACAATTTCATCGTCATATAATATTAAGCTTCCATCATCGATGAGTCAGTGAGTTCCTGATTACCTCTGCAGTGTACACCCAGTTAAACAAAAAACCTTCATATCAATGTTACTGTATCTTCATGCTTCTTCATTCAAATAATTTTATTAATGCAAAAAACGCTTAAGCGTATAGAGTGCGATGCACGGCTGTCTTCAAAGAAATCCTTAAAATCAGTAAAACAAGAAATACCCGGGTAACCCATTTCCACAAGGATTATTCGGTTTATGGCCTTGCATTAGCCTATCAGAAGCAATCCTATTTATTCCTATACATCACACTTATCGTAATCAATTGTGTGTTACCTGAATTAAATTACTTAATGTTAAAATTAATGTATAACAGTTGCAACACATGATGACAAATCAAAAGCCAACAAATCAAATTGGATCTGCATGTATAATGATGGTTCAAAATTAATGCAATAATTAAAAGAACGTTGTTTTCTTAAATTAAATCCAGTCACCATAAAGTGGCTGACATGCATTACGGCCAGGTTGTGAGTACGAGAGGGTATGACTTCGACTGCTGGGTATTGACATCCATCACCGTTTCTTCATTAACCCTTTCAGTCACGGCATCCAGAAAAACGGACGTAAACTAGATGTTCCAAAAAGTAAGTCCCATCTCGCACTGCAAGCTATGGGGACCCCGAGCAAAGTGAGCAGCAATAGCCCAATCATCAGCGTCCTCGTCTCCAAACCAAGCAAATGCCGGCTCGAATCCCACAACCGACCTAAGTGTAAAAAATCGCCAGACAGATTGGGGGCGGGGGTTAGGGGGGGATTAGGGGTTTGAGTAATATCTCTGTAATGTGTGGTGCAGTGGCAACCTGGACCACTGCACTGTGACTGAGGTTGGCGCTAATGACCAAGCTGTCGACGCGCTATTAAGCCTCATTCCCCCAGACATAATTAGTGACTCAAAGGGTTAAACAGTGTGTTTCTTCGCCCAGCATAAGAGAATCATCAATTTCAGAAATTCTCTCTGCTCAATTCCTATTCTACTAGAAACGTTTTCACCGCAATGCTCAGTTCTCTGTATTTTAATTATTTGTTGCTGTGTTGAGTAGGCACGAGTTCAAACTGATGTAATTTTGATTATGATTGCGTTCGGTAGGCGATTGTAAATCATACAAAACGAATGAGGAGTCAATATTTATGAATGGTTGGGGTGGAGGGAGCTGAAATATCTCAGAGCCATAAATTTGGCTTGGTTGGCGCTAATGACCAAGTTGTCGACGCGCCATTAAGCCTCAATTCCCCCCCCCCCCATAAATTTGGCATGACTCACCTACTTTCTAAACTCATCCAAAAATGTCTACTCCATTTCCATGCCACTTGGTTTGCAACATACAGTAGTTAAATCAACAAGGTTAAGCCTACTTCCCAAAACTCGTTTTGCCACATAGCGTGCAGTATCTGTTCGAGAATACACTCTGGGCGAGCCCCCTCCCCCACTCTAACTCTCTTGAATGCAAATCTTCGTGGTCCTCCACCCAATCGAATGATCCCAAATTCTTCTGCCGCCCCCATTCATAAATACTTACTCTTTCCTAATACCTTGTGAAAATGCTCTACGTAGGTTTTTTTCTTGTTTCACAGATTTTAAGTCTTTGGTTTATTCAATGACATTAACCCCTCTGACCTTTCCTGCTTTTCTCCCACTAATACTTGAGATCATGATTCTAGGCATCAGACTCAGACTAAGACTCATACTCAGACTCAGACTAAGTTGAACATCAGACACAAGAGCCTTTACACAAAGAGTTATTCTATTTTGGAATTCTCTGTGATCTACTGTCGTTGCTGCCACCAGTTTAAACGTTTTCATAACACATTTAGACAAGTTTGAGCAACCTCCTTTTCGGGTTGCACTCCTATTTGTTTTTCTTGAGTTTTTCTTTTGGTACGGCGGAATGGGGTGGGGGTCTTCGACTCTGCGCCACCTAAGTTCTATTCTGATCTATATTTTTGGTCATCCCTTCAATTTCGAATACGGATAACATCCTTTGTTGTAAATGTAAAAACAGACAGCAATTTTTGTTAAAAATTATGCTAAAGCATAAAACTGCAGATGTAAAGCTTCACCATAATAAAAAACCTTAAAATGAAGGAAACAAGAAAACCTATGTAAGGCATTTAAGATGATTAAATAGTGTGTGTCCTTGCATTCTTCTGTCAAAACTGTGAGTTTTCATAGTAGTATTACACTTTTGCTAAGATTTGGTGAAATTCAATTTGTGAAAAAAATAAAACAATACTTACTAAGAAGTGATGTATTAAAAATTATATAAAGTTACAAAGAAAGGCAATTAAAGAAACCACAAAAAAGATTTTTATAAAACTATTCAAAACTTTTATTAATTTTCAGAATTTAAAGCTTTTAGTGCTGTGACTACGTACAATCCTCTTTAACTTCTATCACATATAATCTGTTTCATATTGTTCTTACGTGAAAATTAAAGTTCAATCAAAATGCAACTTTTTTTTTTTTATTTCAAATATAAGCTTGCATAAGTAAATAAATACTTGTCCCTCTTTTTCCATAATCTCGTGAGACTTGTAACATTTTAATAGAGCTACTTTTCATGACAGCTTTCGAAATAATGCTAAAAAAAATTTCATAAAACTCATAAAACAACATTCTACTTTAGGTTTTGCATGTGAACGAAATTTAATGCGACCTTTATACTTATTAAAAGAAATATGTTACGTCCCATAAAATGCTTTGTATAAATACGATAAGCAATGGTCTTATTTCACTACCGGAAAAGATAAAATTTTTAATTCCACTTGAAGGTCTCGTAAAACAGGCAGGAAACGGCAGACTTTTGTTTCCCAAAATCTACACCATTGTGTGCAAAATTCGTTAAATTTTTGTTTACTCTTTAGTTTAACAATTATTAACATTAAGTAAGAGATGTGTTTGAACGCTTAAATAAAATAAGGAACTGCAGTTGTGCTTCAGGAAGTTTCAGTAAACACTGCTATTGAACAATAAACCTACCCACTGATAAAGCTTAGAAACCGAACGGGTAATAAATTGAACCAGTCATAAATTTCATTAACCTTAACTATATTAAGGTTTCTAACTCTGTGACTAATTTTGTATTAAAACTGCAACACTGTAAGAGTAATTTCGCGCGTTATTATCTGCATTAGAATAACCCAAAAAATTGAAACTATATTTATATTTAATGCCTGTATTCCTACGACTTTAACATCAAACACCTTTCCTTATTTGAGAGTTTCGCACAACATCCAGGAGTCATGGCTACTGAGAGTAGCTTCCACTCTTTATCTTCTTGGAGAAAAGTCTGCCGGACCCTGACTTGCATCAGAATTTGTCAACCTATGGTTTCTATGATGCGGCGAAATCAAGGAGTCAAAACTTTGTATTCTAGTGTAAAGATGTCTGAGGTGGCGTTCTGCCAACATAGTATGGTTGAACCTCCACGATTTGCTATTTCTGATTTCTGTGTCTAACCGTGTGCCCAGTTCACCGATGCCCATCAGACATTTATCATTAAGCTGATCAGTGTAAGCAGTCAGATTAAGGAAAGCTTCCCTGTTAACTTCATCCAGTTTGTGTTTCCAGTCTGTTTCTGTTTCTATGTACGTCTTCAAGTGAGCATAAAGGTTGGCAAGTTCATTATCGCAGTGCACGTATATGTCGGTGATTTCATCCGCCATTCCCTTGATGTTCTTTTCGAGCTTTGCGACCAGATCTTGTCTCCAATCAGTATCTCGTCGCGTTTTTTCTTCAATTCGTGTCTTAATTTTCTTCACAAATTTTATAACTTTGTCCAATACTTCCCTGTTTCTTTCTGATTTTTCGTCTACAATGAGTACCTTACTCTCAAATTCACTAACAAGCTTTGTCTTCCATGTTTTGTCTGAAGTGAACACATCCATCCTTCGGCGAATATCCTCCACATCCTTACGGTCAAGTTCTTGGTTTCTCTTAACAGTATTTTCAAGTTTCTGTAGTCTAACAGAAAGATCGTTAGTTGTTGTCTTTAATGTCTGCATGTTTGAAGCTTGAGTCTGGATGTCATGTAGCGATTCTTGGAGTCTTGAATCTAACCTTTTATGGACGTCACGTATATTATTATCTATAGTTTCAAACTGACTCTTTATAGTTCCACCCATGTTAACTTTCAAATTTCTCAGGTCTTCTATGACGAGTTCTATACTACTCGTAACCTTTGGCATGATATTTTCCGATTCAAGTTTTAAGGCATGCACAGTAGTTTCCAATGATGAGTACTTTGTTTCTAACTGTGTCACGTGATATGCATAATTACCACTATGCAAGACGGCAAGTTGACCTTTCATGGGTGGAATCTCCTTGATGATGACGGATCTTAGTTTGGCAGCTTTGCTTTCCACCACTTCTAATCGATCGTGAATTTCACTGATGGTGTCACTTAATTGCTCATCCTCAATATCTGTTGCATCATCTGTGATGTAATCTGCTGAATCATAATCTTCAACTTCTTCTGAGGCTTCAGTAATCACTGTAGATGTTTTTGTTTCTATTTTCTCCAATTTTTCCTGAAGAATATGCAACTGGGTGGTTAAGTTGGATTCAGGTTCGTCAGTCTTTGTTCCTGGCTCTTCGCCTAAACTTCTAGGTCTTGTTCTGAAAGGCTTGGTGTTATCGTTACACGAACAGTCTCTTACTTGGGATTTTAATTTGTCGTTTTCTCCCTGCATAATTTTGAAATCTGTTTTGACTGTTTGTAATTCTTCCGATATTTTGCCCATTTCCATGATCATTTCCATGACAATTTTATCTTGCTCTTTTTCTTTGCTATAATGTTCTTTCATGAACTTCATCCAGCGTTGTACCGTGGCTTGAGGATTTTCTCCCATTGGTATCTTTTCTTCTTCGAACTTGAGGTTTGTTGTGTTTGTAAGGTAGTCCTCAAGCATGGTTTGGAGTTTGCCGGTATCCGGCATCCACTCATCCAGCTCCTGTGGTGTTTTTTTGGCATCTATCGCCTTTGCCATTAATCGAATTTGACTGCCAGCAGGTGAAGCACCTGCAGCAGTAGCAGTGTTTGCAGGCAAGTTCTCATCTGATGCAACAGTTGTGTTTGCTATTCTGGCTGTTTTATCGGGTTTGTCTGTTGGTGGATTTATAACTGCCTGTTCATTGGTTTGCGAACCGTTTACAGATTCAGTTTTTGCTGCAGATTCTGCAGCAGCAGCACTCCGTTGATTTTTTTCGGTGGTGTTCGCCGTTCGCTTTGAAACGAGAGCTGGTGCTCCATTCTGTTTTTCCGTAGTGTTGGCAGCTCGTCCCTTAGTGCTTTTCGTTTCGTTTTTAAGACCTCGTACATTCAGAGAAGTGTGAACAACAGTCCTTGAGAATTGCAGTTTTGAAGGTGCTAGTATGCTATCCGAATTTCGAGGTTTGGTTCGCTTTAGTGTTTTTGTCTTTTTCACTTTCAGCGGAATTGCTGGCTTCGGCCTCCTACCAAGAAATGGCCGTCTGTTTATCCCTGAAAATAAATTCCCACCTGGTAATTCAGGAAATCTCATATAACCTGCGGCAAAACCATTGGTTTGTGGAAACTTTAGAGCGGCTACTAGTTGTTTGGCCAATTCAAAGCGTTCAATAGTGTCAGCATCTGGTGCTAGTAGTGGGTCAAGCAGTGGAATCTGCAGGGTTTCCAATATGTTGCTCTGCTGAAACTGTATTGGTCGGCTATAATCTTTTTGTGCCTGCAATTTTGATGCTGCTGGTGATATTTTTGTTAGTGATAATGGACCTGATTCTGAAGGTTTTGGTCTTTTTGCATTTGAATTCTGTGATTGTTTTATCTGCTCAGTGTAGTCTGAGAAAGGCGATGGAATCTTGCCTGTGCTAGAATGTTTGACAGATTGTGCAGATTGTGAGCCTTTCAGTTTAGAGAGTATGGCACTATTTGATTCTTTTTTCTTTTTGTCATATGGAAATCCAGTAGAAACATATGTTCCTGGCGGAGCATTTTTCATATCCTTAAGCTTCGACGAAGGGACTTTCACAATTCCACTAGCTCCACCCACAGCCGATTCTAAATTTGATTTTGACTTCTCAGCTGTTGCAGCATTAGCCTTTTTCTCAGCATATGTTGCAATTAGAGATTTTGTGTAGCCATGAGTCAGCTGTGGAGAGCTTGGTGCTTTTATCTCTGGCACACCACTGCTGGATGCATCAGTTGCAGGTTGAGCGGAAGCAACCTTCATTTCTAAAACATTAGATTCACCACTGGAATGCTGGTCGTCATGAAATTCCGTCCCAGTCGATGATGATGTATGTGAAGCACCAATTTCTGGTTCTGGTCCACTGGAAGTAATTTCACTGGACACTTCAAACCCTTTTAATAGTTCTTTTGGGGAAACTAGCTTACTAACTAGTCCACCTTCTTCAAGGGCATCTTCGATGGGCTCAGGTAGATTCATTTTGGTATCAAAATCATCGTTTTCATCTTTTTCTGTCTTATACATTTCAGCAAGTTTAGATGTTAAGTCAAGATTGACATACGGATCTGACGGAGAAGAAAGTGGCAACATTTTCCCGTTTATTGGTGGTGGCAGTACTATGGAAGTAAGTTGTGGTAGAGGGTACTGGTCTTCTAGTTCCACAGAATCATCTAAACTTTGTATTGCATTATAGGCATTATTTGATTGTTGCTTTGATTTAACTTCACGAAGTATTGTAGATTTATGCGAGTAATCGGATTCAGAGTTATACGTGTTTTGATTTATGTGCAATGTTCCCGTTCTTTTAGGGCGACGGGGACGGCCTGTATGATGAGTAGCTAAAGTAGATTCTTCAGAACTTGTCATGTAATCATTATCATCGTATAAATATTCAGCAGATCCAAGATCGTGACTTCTTCTATGAGCCAAGCCAGTTTCCTCACTGGTCAACGATTCTTTTTCTGTCTTGTTTGCTACATCTCCAGCTGCAGAAGCTGAAAAAGCTTGACTCGATCTCTCCACCAATTTGGCAATCTGTGTATTATCAAAACTTGATGCTGAATCCATTGGCAAATCCTCTCGACTTGGTAGCCCTGAATTTGGATTTACATTAAATTTTTCTGAATCATCTCTCAGTCCAGTGCGTTCCAATAGTCCAGGTGTTAAGAGATCCTCAGGAAAAATGACGCCTTTTTGTGCTGATACAGTTGCTTGTTCATCTAACGCTGAAACTGGAAGGACTTTGGCTAATACTGGGGTATTGTCATTATTTGCCCATTTGGCACGTTTAGTTAATTCAGGTTCAGAAATGATTTCCCCTATTATTGGGTTTTCTAGGAATTCAGTGTCTTTATTCTCTGGTATTAGTGTTCTGTCTGAAAGTCGTGAATTTGTTGATGCCTCAAAAAATGGATTTTCTACTTTATCTGTTGTTACTGAACGATCTGCGAGCTGCCCTACATTCGGATTTATTGTTTCTTCTGCATCATTGTATATTAATTCCACTGGTGCAACAGTGCTTTCAGTTAAGGTAGGTTCCTGTAAAACTCTTGGTTTTAACGAATCGTCTACATCAGGTTGTGCTTGTAGCTCTGTTTGTATAGCTGGTAGAATATCTGAATTTACTGAGCTTGAACGTTCCGTTAGTGCTGGCTGCGGTGCAACTTCTGATTTCGTAAGTTCTTCTGTGCCTGATGACGCCAGAGTATCTGTTTGCAAAGGAGAAAAGTCTTCCAGGTTTGTTGAAGCAGAGCGTTCTGTTAATTCTGGTTGTTGAATCGTTTCAGATTTATAAGAATCGTCAGCACCAGATAACACTGATAGTTCTGGCAGGATAGCTGGAAAAACATCTGGCTTCACAGAACCTGTTCGTTCTGTTAATCCGAGTTGCTGTGACACTTCTGAGTTTGGGGTTTCGTTATTACCTGTCAATACTGATGGATCTGTTTCCAGTGCTGGCGAAGAATCTGGCTGTACTGAGCCCGAACGTTCTGTCAGCTCTAGCTGCTGAGGTAATTCCGATTTTGAAGACGCTTCAACAATGCCTGGCTGTACTGGACCAGAGATTTCTGATAACTTTGTTCCTTCTTCTGTACCTGATAATCTTGACTGCTCATTTTGTAAAGCTTGTGAATCTTCTGGTGTTCGTGAGGCTGCTCGTTCTAGCAACTCTGGATATGGTGCAACTTGTATTTTTGAAGGTTCTTCCGCATTTGGTGACCCTTGCTGTTCTTTTTGGATATCGAGGAAAACATCGGGATTAACAAAGCCTGAACGTTCTCTCAGTTCTGGTTGCTGCAGAATATCTATGTTTGAAGGTTCTTCTATCCCAGTTGGGGCTAATTGTTCTGTTTGTAAATTTGATAAAATATTTGGATTTGATGCACCAGAACGTTCTGTTAATCCTGGCTGATCTAAAACTTCTGGCTTAATAGAGTCATCTGAACCGTCTAATGGTGACAGCTCTATTTGTAAAGCTGGTGGAGCGTCTTCTTTTGTAGGATCTGAGCGTTCTGCCAACACAGGCTGCTGTAAAATTTCAGATTTTAAAGGTATTTGTTGTAGTTGAATTGGTTCTATTGGTAATTCTGGCTGAGCGTCTAACTGTACTGAATTAAAACGTTCCATCAGTGCTGGTTGCTCATTTTCTAATATGGAAGACTCATCTGCACCAGGTGATACTGATCGTTCTATTTGTAAAGTTGATACTGGTTCTAGTTTTAATGAAGCTGAACGTTCTGCCAATTCTGGCTGCTGCACAACTTCTGATTTAGGATACTCTTCTATGCCAGACAATGCTGTTAGTTCTGCTTGAAAACCGGGAATAGGGTTTAGTGTTTCTTTAGCTGAGCGTTCTGCTAATTCTGGTTGCTGCAAAACTTCTGATTTAGGTGACCCCTCACTACCGGACGATTCTGTTAGTTCTGCTTGAAGATCGGGAACAGTGTTCACTGTTTCTTTAACTAAACGCTCTACTAATTCTGGCTGCTGCACAACTTCTAATTTAGGAGACTCTTCTCTACCAGATAATACTGCTAGTTCTTCTGGAAACTCGGGAACAGAGTTTAATGTTTCTTTAGCTGAACGCTCTGCCAATTCAGGCTGCTGCACAGCTTCTAATTTAGGAGACTCTTCTCTACCAGGTAATACTGCTAGTTCTTCTGGAAACTCGGGAACAGAGTTTAATGTTTCTTTAGCTGAACGCTCTGCCAATTCAGGCTGCTGTGCACCTTCTGACTTATAATGGTCTCCTGTACCCGATACTGCAGATAGTTCTTGCCGGATAGATGGTTGATAATCTAGTTTTAATGCTCCTGAACGCTGTATAATGTTTTGGGTGGGAGATTCTTGTGCACCTGACAATGATAAAATTTCTGTTTCAGGATGCTCAAGTGCGTCTAACAAAGGAGAAAATTCAGGAACTATATTGTCTTCTTCACTAGATTTCAAACCACGCTCAGTTAACTCTATCCTTGGATCATTTTCGTTATATGTCATTTCGTCTGCATCTGTCATGCCTTCTTCACTTGATGTTCCAAAACGTTCGGTTAAAACTGCTAATGGTTTGGCTTCTAACGTTATTGGTGCTTTGGCTTCTGAAATTAACTCAGGATTAGAGTACATTTCACGTTCAGGTTTTCTTAAAACGTCAGTGTTTCCTGTTTCCTTGGAATTAGGTGCTAGGGAACGTGCAGCTAATTTTAAACCAGTGAGTGTTCCCGAGTCGGATGAGGGTGCTGATGAAATAAGTGCTTTTAGGGAAGCTTGATTTTCTATTGGTTCTTCGGGTGTCAATATTCCTGTTTGTGATACTGTTAGTGGAGATTCATCAAAATATACTGGAACTGGTGCTGATCTAGGAAATAACCCTGAACTCAATGAGGACTCCTCTTTTCCTCTAATCAACGGAGCTTGTAGATGTGGTGTCAAAGAAGGACTAGATGTAATTGATTTCTGATTTAGTGATGGAAATGGCTGTGCCTCCTCAGGGTTTACCTGTGAATCGATAGCTGGTGAAGAATAGAGACTTTGGTCACCATTATTCTGCTTTGTGTCAGAAGCTAGAAGTATTTCCGTATTAGAGTCTATTGATCGACGCCTTCTTTTTTTACCAATGGCATTTAAGTTCTGATCAATTTCTTGGGCAAGCGATTTTGTTGCTGTGTTCGTCGAGTCTTTTGTGTAGGATTTGAAAGGGGAGCTTTCATTACCGTTAACAGTGTTACTATCACTTAGTATTGGACCATAATTAATTGGTTCGACTATGTATTGAAATGGTTCATCAGTAACGCCAAAAGGTGCAGATTTTATACCTAGTCTATCACTGCCTGTTATATCTTTCCGAATAGCCTTTGATGTAAGAAGATCTTCGAAAGCATACTCATCCAAACCTCTTTTCAACTTTTTTTCTCCGACAGTATTTGAAGGAACATTTTCCTGGCCAAGCATTCCTATAGCAGATGATAATAAGTCAGCATCCTTTAGCAAATATTTGCTATTTCTTTTGTTAACCGATTCTTTTCCATCATCTGTTGTAGCTTGTTGAGTTGTAGCATCATCATTGGCAAGGGATACTCCTGTTTCATTGGAAACTGAAAAATAAAAACAAAAACACCAGAGGATTAGCCTATAACTAAGTAATCTTTGGACGAAAAGTTAGTGCTAATCAAAGAACTTTCATTAGTACCATATTATGCCCGGTGCAATCCGAGACAAGAATGAATGGTCCTTTAGGCAATATTAAATTCGGTCCCCTTTGCCAATAACTTTGACTTCTCTCCTTCAAACACAAGAAAAGTGAATTATTGCCTAATATGACATGTGAGTCGATCAATTTTTTTAATGGTATGCTAAGCGTTCAGTGTTCAGTGTCGTTCAAATTTATTAAAGAAAAACAACAGCTGTTAATTACTCAATATTACGATACTGTTGTGCTGGCTTTAGATTTTTGATCGGATAGAATCGTAGAAGTGATGAACTGAGAGGAGGTTTACTGAGACAATTTAAAATTAGTATCACGCTATACAATAGCAACAATACTAACTTAGTACAACAGCTTTATTTGGTTTTTACTATTATTTTTCAAATGTTTGATTTATTCAAAAAATTAGTCAGTTACAATTCAGTTTAGCTACTGTAGTTGTAGCTTGATACATGAAAACAAAGGATGCAGTTCGTAATTATGAGTAAGTATTGCTGTTTACAATTTAAAAGCTCTATGGCCGATATGTTAAACAACACTAAAAAATATTTGGGGTGAACAATGTTGCAATCTCTCATCTGCAACACACAAAACCTTTGGTTTTAGGAAAGAAATTTCACGTTTCAGTCACTATTCACATTTTGTCAAGGTTGCCTTCAGTTAATAGTAAAGTCAAGCAACTCCGCCACTGACAACAATTTTCCCATCACTGACAAACTTCCTTCCTTTGGTTTTAAGAAGGAAATTTCACGTTTCAGTCAATATTCAAATTGCCTTCAGTCAATATTCAAATATCAAGGTTGCCTTCAGTTACCGGTACTAGTAAGTCAAGCAACTCCATCACTGCAGAAATTTGCCCAAACAACGTGAAGTAAACTTTTAATGAGATGGTAAAATAACTGAATATAATGCTCACGAGCCGCACAACTTGTTAAAGAAAATAGTAACATCTAGTTTAACTAGAAGTTTAAATGTACGGGGGATATTGTCAACTCCAAATTCATGAAATACTACTCGATTTCCTATCAGGTTTAATTTATCATTTCCTTCCTTGATTACCTCTTGATTTATCGATTAACTTTTAGCATTGCTGTAGCTAATCAATTTGTAATGTTACCTCCCAGTTAGTTTCCAAGTTCTCCATTGTTAACTGATTCTCTATTACGTAGTGATCCACTAAGATAACAGTACAGGAGATGGTAACTGACATATCGCGGTTACAAATGTATGGAATCACGCATAACGGGCATGGCCAAACAGTTCTAATCCTTTAAAGTACTACTTTTGATTAAGAAAATAAAAAAATTGGTGAATGTCCAATATTAAGGACTTGATGAAATCTACGACCTTTCACTTATATCTTGCTGTTAAGCCTGAAAAAAATTTGCTTTGTGAAGAACACTTTGTCATTTGCAACTTTGCTAATTACAAGGAACCAATTTAATAAATTATTCGAGCGTGCAACACACAGCAAATGACAGAGCTGTTATTTGATCTAGGGTCGTCCCTGGTATGCCGTAGTGACAGAAGTTGTGCAATCCCTCATGTCTTGGTCTGTGTTAAACTACAATTGTGCACTTGGCTTAAATTACCTTTGGTTTCTGCATATAGGTAAATGACATGGCGAGTAGTGAGTTTTTGTTATATTATTTGAGACTTTTCATTGTTTACCTATTGTTGGACTATGATGACTTGTTTGTCTGAACCTTAAGTAAGACTTTGCAGTGATAAACTGGAGATTACTAGTGAACTGTTTGTCAAGCAATAGCAAAGTCAAGCAACTCCATCACTGACACAAATTTTCTCTAGGAATGAGAAACACATTAAGACATGAAAACTTTTAATGACAAGGTAAATTAACTGAATGTAATGCTCACGAGCATCACAGCTTGTCAAAGAAAATAGTTACGTCCAGTTTCACTAGAAGTTGAAATGTAGGGAGGATGTGGTCAACTCAAAATTCCTGTAATTCGACTCGATTTCCTATCAGGTTTGATTTATCAATTCCTTCGTTGACTAACTCATGATTTATCGATTAACCTTTAGCATTGCTGTAGCTATTTGCTATTTGAAAAGCGTAATTGGTGCGGGTGTTGTCTGTTACGGGCTTGCATGCAATGTTGCAATGCCATACACATTACGCAGTAGAGAAGCTACGCAACAACAATACCTTTAGTTTTCGGCAATGTTGTTTTAAACTTATAAAAATTTGTTGCTAAACCAAAAAAAAAATTATAACTTGATGCACAGATAATTTGCATATATCCTGCAGAGGATTTCTATCTGTAATATGTTAAGTTTGACTTAACTAAAAATAGGCAAATTGATTACTGAAACTAACACTTTCAACCGTTCACTGATTCAAACGTCGTACAAACTTAGTTTTAAGTTTGTCTTCCTCTATTTTTGATTACAGAGTGCTAGTGTATCAGGATAAATACAAATTAGTAATATATTTTTTAATGTTGGCTCGTTGGTGCCACACGATTTGATTTCTTGTAGACATATATGAAAAAATATATAAGGTTATTGAGATAAATTATGTACATACGCAGACTAAAACAACTGCTATACTGCTTGTCACTGTGTGTAAGATATCTGTGTGTCTCTCATTTTTGCTTGAAAATTAACTGCTTTGTATTCAATAATTTAACCACCTTGCTTAACTCTTCTCATTGTATTAGATTTCTTCATTTATTTTTTAAAGTTTAAACGTATTTTTTGGAACTCTTATGTAGCAAATAATTGGTTCTAGTTACTACAAACTGGTAGACTGATAGTTCGTGTAAATAAGGGGTTAAAAGAATAAACTTTATTAATAATTATACTTTTAAAACACTATTTTTTTCAGTAATTTTAAAGTTAAAAAATATTCGTATGTGGAACTGTGTCTGTTGGGACCATGGTTCATAAACTCTTTATTATTTCATTTGTATACTGATCTCAGTACCCTATGGAATAGCAATAGTGTTAATTGAACTGTAGTAGTCCTGATCTTTGACGAGGTGGATCAAGCATGAGCGACGGAATTTATTTAATTTACAGTAAAAAAAAAAAGAAAAAATTACAAATAAAATTCCATTAAAAAAGCATATCAAGAATCATTGACATAAAACTTTTATATGAACCGTTTCTGTTGCTGACTTTCTAAAAATTCATTCTTCACGTGCTGATTCGAAAATCTTGGGCATATAGTTATAATACTATTTCAAATTGGTGATAAAGTTTACAAACTGTGTAACTGTATTAGTTTAGAAAATGTGTAAGAGTCAATTCTGTACTAAGTTGGTGGTTTCTTATATATCTTTCATGTGACATTGTCTGCGCATGTGTCCACTGGTAATCTTTTTTGTACTGTTATGTGTGGAAAAAACCAAAAGCAGCTATTTTCCCATTATTTGTCCGTGCTTCTAAACTAAAAAAGCAATATTTTTAGTGGCGGTATGATAGGAGAAACATGTATCACTTCGGTTTTTCTTAGTGTTGCAACTAATTAGAAAAAATAAGGCAAATGGAACAGTCCAATTATCGCCGTCAAGTAAATGAAAGACTATTTTGTAAACTCCTGGGGAAATATTGAACTCACAATGGGAAGAAAAATCTTTTACAGCAAATGTACGCATATGACATTAGTCGGGAAAATAGGCAGGTTCAAATAAAATGAGGTTGCATTTCGTCTTTTATCTATCTACTGAAATGTTTTTGTTTGACACAAACAGGCATTCTTTGGAGAACAATTGGACCATTGTAAACTGTGTAATAATGTAAATAAATAGTTGTAAACGTAGACTGGCACGTGACTATTCTAGATTGAATGTAAGGATGTCAATTTGTCCAATGCAACGTTCCTTGCTCATTGGATTATGACAATACTCTAGCAGGCCATTGTTCAATTTTGCAACATCGCACATCAGCAACAGCCAGTTCTGAATTACAGAGCTGTGAATCTAGAACTAATCTATGGTTGAATATTTATGTAAAACCACAAAATAGCAACATTGGAATGGGGTCTTCGTCAGGTTTCCGTTGTTACAGAAATGTTTGATCCTAAAACACTGCACAAACACTAACCCTACGCATGCGAATTCATTAAAAAAATATCTTTAGATAAAGAATGCAGTTGTCATCCTAGAATTTCATGAATTTGCAACGGCATTTGTATTTAACACAACACTTAATTTAAAATAGTGGACAAGATTTTAAAGGGTTAAAAATTCTTTATTTAGTATACTACACAGTGTAGTCAATAAAGTGTTATATGTTGCTCAGTTGGCCTTGTGATTGATTATGGAAAAATACTGTAAGGTGTTGTGTGCTTTTGGTGGTTATAAATTGAATCAAATTGAATCAATCAGATTACCGTGATAAACCAGTGACCACAGCATGTAACTAGAATACAAGCCTAAATGGAGACACTTCGAAACTTCAATTACAGCACCTTATCCCACATTGTCAAAACGCACAAAAAAAAAGCCCAAAGTGTGAACTGTGGGAGTGCCTGCTGTAGTGACTTTGAGAAATTGTATTCATATACTCACTGCACGCTTCCATATAATTTTCATAAACTCTAAGAATTAAAAACTTTTCTTTCTAAAGTAAAATCAACCGTACGGCAGATCTCTGCAGAATGATTTTCATGATATACAGTGTGCATTTGCTTTATATGCAGCAACTGCAACATGTTCTGGTCCGTCTGGTGGCATTCATGTATAAGTTCGTGCTAACATGACTCACCTTCAATAAATAGCCTTAAAACTACGTAAACAGTAAGAGATATTTTCTTATTCAAGTAAATTCCATAGATTTAAACAGTAGGGTTTTGAAGAAAAATCAGGGTTTTAAACTGTTATAGACAAATTTCTTGGCATTGTTTGTATCTGCTGTGCCTGGATGTTTCATCGTACCTTGGGTAGCTATTCAGATTTTCCCAGTGATACTTGACCACTCACTACCTCGTCTCCTTACACTCTTAAGTTTAATAATATTTCTCCAACTGGATTTAATTCAATTTTAATTAGAATTGAATTAAAAAATAAAACCTCATCAAAAAATGCAGCAGCTTTGTCGCTCGGCAAAGACACCTAATGACAAGAAGAGTGTTTTATTTTCTGTCTGATACCGTAATGAAGCATTCAGAATCGAATGTTGCATGTTTAGCAGGCCCAGACTTAGGTTCTCAATGACGGGAAATTTCGTATCGCACAATTTCTGCTCAACCCGGATATCAAAGAAGAACTAATCCAAAAAGTGAGAAAGACATTAAGATAGCAAGAAACTGAGTATACTTAATTTAGAAATCAGTTCCCTGCATTCAATTAAATCAGAATTGGAAGACATACTTTCCGAATGTCTCTGGAACAAGTTGTGATAACACTTCAACTGTTCTGTCGTTAAACCTTTTGCTATGCTTTGTTATGAAACGTCATTACGAAATTTTAAACACTTTAATTTCGAAAAAAAATTTGTAAAGCAAATGTAATCTCACTAGCTACAACTGTAAGTAGATAAACGCATATTGCTTCTAGAAGAAAAGCCAGACAGGAATGAAACCGTGCAGCACTGCTTACAGAAACACAATTTTTATTTTTATTTTTTTCGTTCGCCAGTGATGAATGGAAAAATTCTGAAATCTCAGGTGCCCTGTAACCTTTGTACATTATGGGCCCACACCTTGCAAGACTTCCTTGCTATTTTATATAAGCGTCTTAAACTGAATGGGTTTGTTATAAAAGTTGAACGGAATGGAGCATAGAACAGGCCGCGTAATCTGTACACACATTGCACAGCCCATCCTGTGCCTCGTTATCATCTGGGACTCATTACGGGTAAATTGAATTTTGTTTAAATTAGTGAATTTTAAACTGTACTCTCAATTCCCCACTGACATATTTTTCTTTCCAAGATTTTCAAGATTTTCACATCGATTTTGTTTGGTAGATTGATAAGGACGTTCTGGTAGAGAAGCAAATCCAAACCATTATAGTGAAAACATTGGTTCCAGCATTACAAACGTACGGATTTAATCCTTTCCTTTAACTTGAATTGCAATAAATTCCATCCCTCTTACATCACTCAAACCGAGCCACAGCATGTTTTATTTTTCCAAAAATAACACTATCAGGAATGACGTTCAAATATCGTTCAAAGAACAGTTTCAATGTATTCAATCGTAATCATTTCTATAAGCTTACATTGCTTTTCCTTCTTTCATTTAGGTTTGAGCATCGAAAACGGATATTACAAATAACACCTCAAGATTACTAGCTTGTGTTTATAACACTGGCAGTTTAATCAGCATCTTCTGCAGTTATTTGGTGGCCATTTAACATGGTTGCCATTGTAAGCCAAAAAAAATCGATGTCTATGCTTGTTGCAGCTAATGGGTTAAATGGCTAAGTACAACCCAAAATCTAAGTGTTACACAGTGAATACGTCGTGTGTGCAACAAACAACATTCAATTATAGTAAACGAAATATTTAACGGTGCTCAACACTCCGTCGCATAGAACCGTTCAGCCAATTAGATGTTATCAATTAACGGTTAGGACATACGGATTAAGAAATCAACGTGGTGGACGATCATATTGTCCCAAACCCTATCGATATTGCTTGAAGATGAGTAAATGGTGCATTGGACAGCGAATTAGAACACAATGACAAAGAGCAACACTATTTTTCTAGTGTTGAAGTTAGTCGTTCAACGTATTTTTGTCATCGAATCTAAGCTAAGTTTCGTAATAGTTACTCTTGCATGGTGAGCATTCGGGCTATTTCCTTACACTAGCCTGGAGCAGATAAGTGAGCCTGGTGTGTATATAGCGTGAAGGGGACAGACAGCTATACGTCCCTACTCCTACTTCTGAAAGTTAAGCATTTTTATGCTACAGTAGCAAGATTGGAGGACAGCATTTGCTATATATACATGGGTTTTGAAAGCACATTTAATGATTGTAGCACAAATTATGGTGCTTAAGAATCGAAGTTGTAATACTGTTTGTATTTGTAAAGATATTTAATTATTTAATTGAAACTATGGGTAAATGTAAAGCACTGTACCTTACCATTCTATTTCATTAAGCAAATAATGTGAAGGCTGTTATTACTAAGTCAATCTTCTGTCAATTTCCATTACTGTTAAGTGTTATTTAGAATTATAAAGACCAGTCTACTGTTTTGGACTCAGTCCGTGTATATAGTGTGTAATATAGGGCTGGAAACAGTACTTTGCTACACTTGCTATAGCTTAGGCTATGATGACTGAAAAGTCGTGAAATTATAAAAACAAACAATCAAGCAACAATATCATCTAACTCTTCAGCGCCACGTACAATGATCACTAAACCTATGTAGATTACGGCAATCTAAACGTAAATTTATTCTTGATTTTCCCCACATCTTAATAGCATTAACACTCAATGGCACCTTTGCTAGGACACGAATCGTCTTTTATTTGGTTCAAGAGCCTTCAGCATCTTTTCTCGTTTCACTACCACCTTATCACCACCCCTTGCATCTTCTTCAGGTTGTGGAAGTTCTTTTACTCCTAACATTTTGAGAAGACGAGCAGCTGTTTTAAGTCGGACCGGTTGGCCAGCAATCATTGGTGTCTGCGGTACCAGTTCTACTGTAATCTTCCTTATTCGTTTCTGTATTTTGTTTAGAAGTGTCTGGCTGAGTGAGGTGAAGTTTTGTTTCCACGTGAGGTCCTGGCGAGCAATGTTCATCAATGCCCTTTTGAGCTCGTTAATATTCTGCATACGAGCGGCTTCTCTGTCGTCGAGGATGACAGTCATTTTCTTAAGGCGAGAAAAGAATTTCTCCTGAAACAAATCCCTCCAGTTCTCATCAGCCTTGAATTTTCTGTTGAGGTAATCTTTCAATTTGGTGATCTCAATCTCGAACACATCGGAATGCTCTTCTACAAAATCCAAGATGTACGCCTGCTTCTTCTGGAAAGTTTCCAGAGTGTCATTTGAAGAGGGTTCCAGCATACCCATTTCTTCAGCTAATGCGGTTAACTCTTCCTCAGCTTCACTCTTGAACATGAAAACTGCCAAATCCAAGTCGTGTAAATCCAAATTAATATCGTGTATTATGTTGTTTTTCCAGTCTGTGTAATTGTGATTCATCTCCCTTTCTAAATTCAGCAGTTGTATATCATCGTTGTGCTTTCTTTCAGCCTGAACGAAACTCATGTTAAACTTTTTTAATCTGTCTTCGGTTTCATTCTGAGATGTCGTGCGCCACGCTTCGTTTTTGGTTCCCGCTTCTATTAGGCCTTGACTAGCTGTTTTGGCTTTCTTTTCACATTGCCTTAATGTGTCCTGCACTACATTGTCAATGACAATGAACCTCGAAACTAATTCATTTTCCAGTTGGTTCTGCCACTCATCAGCATGGTACAATTTATCTCTAGTACTCTGCGCTTCGGCATTGAACGTACTTTGGAAATCGTCTCTCACATCAGACAATGAGCCGTCAACAAGGCCTAACCTGTTGCGCATATCTTCAAACTTAGATTTTAGCTCAGCAATGCCATGCCCTATGTAGGTTGAAAAGTCGCGGAATTTCAATTGCACATTGCTTGTAAACATTCCGAGTTGGTTTTTTGTTCGCTCAACACGTGCGTCTAAATCTTTAATTTTATTGCCTATTACATCTTTTGCTAGTTGGACAACCATTTCCTCATTCTGGCGGGCTCTCTGTCCTAAGACATGCAGTGATTCCATTAATTCTGAAATTCGTTCGTCAGTACGTTCTGCCCAGCGTACAGAATCATGCAACTCCCGCTTTAAGTGACCAAGCTGGTCCTCAGCGTCACTAGCAATGTTCTGTTTCACAGTTTGTAAATGATTAGCCATATTTTCCAACCTGGACTGAAATTCAAAAACGAAAGGCTCTTGATGTTTCTCCATCAGATCGATCTTGTAATCGACGTTTTCGATTTTACGCATGAACTTACTGATGTTCATATGCAGTTCGTGAAACACAGGTGTTTCGGTTATCTTAGGAATTAGTCGCCTGTTATCTTCTTCGCTTCCTTCATTGTCCTCTATAACATAAGATACAGTTTTGGTTTCTTGTCCGGAGGTTTGGGTGTTTGTTTCTGATGTTTCAGTTTCCGCAGATACATACTCCCCCAAGCCCCAGTCTCCACCTGCCGTGTCTGAGTAATCGGTATTTCCTGCATTGTTTCCAACATCCCCCAACTCATAATCTTCTGCAGCCATTCTGCGTCGTTGTAATGCTGGTTGGGTGCTATTCTTTGCATCAGCAGATCGCTCTAGACCATTTCTCCTGCCACCAACTGAAATGAAAAAAACAGAAAACAGTAAATGAAGTTGATTAAAACATTTCAGCATTGTGAACAAAATATAGAAGGGACACTACAGGGCTGTCCATAAAAACACTGGTATGGAGTCGTGAAGCGGTAGTAGATTGACATGCTGATTTTGTTATGGCTGCACTGCTATAAATTGTATGTATGCACCTACGTTTTAAGTAAATCCAAATTTAACAAAGCTGTTGAAAACTGTCACAGTCAACATGTCATTGTAAGTATAAACCTGTTTTGTGCCAAACGCAAACAGTGAATAAAACTGAACAAATACGAGTGAGGCTCTTTCATGTTTATTGTATTTAAGAAATTCCATTACTTTCAGTTGGAATGGACAGTAGATGAATGAATGTGGACAGTGTGGGATTTTATTAACTCGTTATGTGTTACAGAAACCTATGTACACTCGCACAGTGTCTCATCCTATTTCTGGGTTAACTTGAAGTGTCGTATAATGTCTTCTGCAGAAAGGCCATTGCTTCAGATATTTTGTCCCTCCAGTAAGTAATCTTGCTTACAGTAGAATGCCGATTATCCAGTTTTTCTTTTAAGCATTTACGAAATACTTGTTATCTGTTCTGCACTAAATGGATTATTGTTGAACAAACTACACCATAATAACTTCAAAATGGATTTTGACGTGGAAGAAGTGATAAAGCAATGTTGCCAGTTTTGCTCGTTGTTTTTGGCAAAAGTGAGTGAAATGGGGTCTCAAACATTCATAAGACTTTGTTTGAGTTTGCCCGTTTTTTTTAATGTTTACAGAGATAATTGGCATTGTACTGCAAGGCATAACCTAGAAATTGTAGTGAAAAACAATTCACTTCAGTGCACATTTATCTTCAATTAAAGATTACAATTTTTTTAGACGTTCTTCGACCAATTTAACAGATTAGTGGAAGGCTGTTTTGTTTCAAGTTGCCAATCCAATTAATTAAATTTTATTTGTTGAAAAGTAGCTTGTGACCTAGTCTTAAATTTGCAATTTATTGACTGTGGCATGTAGTTCCAGAAAGTGTAACACTATTGGTGTTATTTATTCTAACTCTAACATTTTAATGTTAACCAATTTTCTAAGCACCTTGATTTTGAATGCTTTGCAGAGTAATCAATTTGATCAACAGTTAGGCCTTGTTTTCATATTATTTAATTTAGTACCAGAAGAGACAATTATAGCATGCCGTAACATATCAAGAAAATATGCCAAAAACAAAACATAAACTACTAGAAAAAATATATCCGCTTTTTTACTACTTTTAATGTATACTGTGTTTACATGAAAGATTACACAACAGTGCAAACTGCTCTCATGTGTTTAGGGTATTTGTAAAATTTTCAATTTTAGATAAGTAAGAGTTCATATTTTATCATTGATAATCCAATCGCCAAGTGCTACTTCTCACGATTAAATAATGGTAATCAGAAAACAGTGGCAATTTCGTCCCTGACGAGGGAGTAGACTACAAAGAGATGTTGTCTAGTAACACTTCATCTTTCCCCTAACAAAATTCAAACTTCAGTACCTGTTAAATAGACAATGCTGATTGCACTTCAAACCGCATGAGTAGAAAGAATTTGAAAATTCCTAAGAGCAGTAAAATCTTGGAGATTGTCAGTCTATAATATTTCAATAAGATTGAACAGTTTTCAAGTCGTAGGTTACACTGATGCAAATTTTAAATAAAGTTCAATTAGAAACTTATGACTCTCTTTGAAATTGCAGCAGGGTTGTTAATAGCAAATCTATTTGTTGAATTACTGATCATGTAGAACTGTTTTCACTAATTAACTGACATGAGCTTGACTGGCATGCCGGGAAAAATTCTGTAACAGTGCTTTACATCCACCAAAACACCAGCTATTAATGTTTGACAGTAACTGGATACTGCGTCTAAGTTATTTCTACTGTAGGTATTGATTATAAACAACAAATCTTCATTAAATACCGAAACTTCAGATACTCTGAAATTTGATCTAGGCTACTTAAACACTGCTTTAATAGCCATGCGTATGGAAAACTCTTCCTCATTTGTTCATAGTATGTCACAAAAATGAAGAATGCATTGTCAAAATATATTCTTCTGTTATGTAGTTTAAAGTAGGACCACGAGCTATTTGTGAGGTTTTAGACATTGTGGGCTGCAGACTCCATTCATTTTTCGTACACTTTCTGGAATAACATGCTACGATCTATAACTAGCTGGGTATAAAATTGAAAATCATGTTAAAAAACTGCATTTCTGGCTGTACCTAATAGGTACATTTTTTCATAATTAATAAATTTTACCTTAAATCAACGTGTGTGGTTTGCAGTTTGTTTTATAGACAGCCCCAAGTGTTCATTATTTGACTGAGAATTATTATTGGAATACATGCCTGTTATTTTTTTCCAAAAGAGATAACTTTCAGGATGTGGATAGATGCCGCACTCCATTTAAGATTTCACTGGTGGAGCTTCACATCAACCTGGTGTACTCATACTTCAAAGTACACGAATAACGACTTTTGTAATTTCAACAATGAGCAAAACTGGTTTTGTAAACACTGGCTTGCAAGAACCTTCACTTAGAGGTCAAATAAGGCGTACACACTCGTATTTTACAATCATAATGCTTTACTGATTCCCTTAAATTAAAAAAAGGACAATGAAAACTGTTGCATACAGCATTTTATACAATAAAAAGACAGAATACAAGATTCGGCATTTTACTAGCATTTCTAACGCCGAGATGACGATGTCGAGCAATTACGTAAACCTAACTGCAGTTTATAACCACACCCACTGTGAAGTCATTAAATTAAAAACTCAGCCTAATTACAGTATATACACAGAGATGACAATAGGAGCTTTCACTCAACCTTACTGAGCATTCTCAACTGCAAACTCATTGAAACCAGATTTCTCCCACTGTTGCTAAGCAACTAAAAACTATGCATAACAGCGTTCGCATCAGACTAGCATCGCCTCAGATACCAATATTCCTTCGAATTTGAATTTTTATTCCTTTCACCCTTGGTGCAACAATGGCAAACCTTGCAACCCTACTGACAACTAAATAAATATACAACAATTAAATATTTCGAAAAACTAAATAAAATAAATAAATATTTCAAATGAACTAAATTAAGAAATAAATAAATAATACTGGTAAATAATACTGGTAAATAATACTGGTAAATAATACTGGTAATCTGAACTTTACAAGCAAGGGCTATCCATAAACTACAAAGTAAACCAATAACTTAACACTTTTAGTTATTCAACAAATAAAAATAAAAATGAATGTTGAGTTTAGTTTACCAGTAAGGTATAGTTATTTATTCAGTTTATTTGAAATATCTAATTGTTGTATATTTATTTAGTTGCCAGTAGGGTTGCAAGGCTTGAAATTGTGGCACCACGGGTGGAGGTAATATTGGTGTGTGAGGAGATGCTAGTCTGCTAGGAAGGCTGCGCTGCATAGCTTGTGGCTGCTTAACAACAGTGGGAGGAGCCTGGTTTGAACGTATTGACAGTTGAGAATGCTCAGTAAGGCTGAGCAAAAGCTCCTGTTTTCATCTCTGTATTATACTGTGATTATGCTGAGTTTTAAATTTAAGTGACTACGGTTTAAATAACACGTGCATTTATCAGATGATTAATATTTTTTCCATTCTGTCATCAAGTGTTTGTTTTTTGTGCAAAAAAAATATATATGCATACAAATTAAGTGACTTAATACAGTTGCTAGACAATGGCAGCCACTGGGAAGAATTTATATTAAAATTGGTAAATTAAAAATTCTTTTTTTTTATTTTATAAATGCTGCATACAACAGATTTTAATTGTTCTTTCTGTATTTACGAGAATTATTAAAGCACTGTTATTGTAAACTTAAGCATAAATCGCATTATTTACATTTTAAATCCACTTCACCTACAGCATATTCAAATACTGCGTATCGGATTTACAAGATAAAAATGGAAAAGATGGAAAACACGTAGAAAACACTCTTCGAAATTACAATATCATGACTTGTGCATGATCCTAACAACATTTACAAACATGACTTCTTTAAACCTAGCCAAATTGGTAAACATGAAATAAAATTCTGTAAATTTAAGCTTTACCAGCATACGATTTGATTCTGTGCTGCCACAGATACACCAAACACCAAATACACCAAATGCCTCGATACACCAAATCAATTCAAGTTAACCAAATTTCCTCTTTTGGTATCTCATTTTCATAGTTAAAACTACATAAAATGCACTGATATTTGATATTTTGGTGCTCGATTATTTCATTTCGTGATGCCTTCTACTGAACTTAAACTGTCAATTACCTACACAATTTTCCGGACTTTTATTTTAAGGAATTTATCCTGAAATGAAGTAATCTGGTTACAAAAATCTCAAATAACAGTGAATGTTACGCAACCTGTGTGAAGTTGGCTAGCAGCAAACAAAACTTTTTAATTCGGTGCACATTAACAATTCATGTCAGAATTTGATTAATTACTTTTAGTATTGCAAACTGCGTGATGTCTGTTGTATCAGCTGTTGTATTCCGTTAAATGTGTGAAATTCGCTACCAACAAACGAAAACCAAATACTGACAGTAAAAGGGAAAAAAAAAGAAATTAAAGTTCTGTAAGGTGCAGTTGACTATAAATTCCATGCCCCAGAAAAGTAAGCACAGACGACTGGAAACGACAGTAAAGAAATTCATGTATTAAGAGCCTGAATCGGAATTACTACGAATCAAAACATTTCCCGTGGAAAACTGGAAAGAGAACCTCTTATTTTTTTCTGCTGGTAACACCTTTAACATAACTTTATTTGTAGGGCTCGTTCTGCAGTATCTAGCTGAGTCACAATCCACCCGCTGTACCATTTAATGAAAAGCATTTGCTGTCGATATGTTGCTCTCCATAAATCAATTGTCACTCCTTGAAGTTCTAATTTTATTTTTTAAAACCCTTAGACATTTTTCATTGAACTTGTCAAATCTTTGGACATTTTCCCTAAAATTAAGTACTGGTTTTCATGTGGGTAAGAAACCATCAATTCCCGCTGGAATACAACAGTTAATGAAATACAACAGCTGATTCACCAGCTACTACGCAGTTTGCAATACTTAAAGTATGTAATCAACTTCTGACGTGAGTTGTCCGTATAGGAGTTTCAATCTCTTTGATTTGACGCACAGGCATGCCGCTCTCATAGTTACTAAGAGAGACATATAAAATAAACATTTTCATATCTTGTTTCATCGAAACATCCAAAACCGATTCTGATTTCCAGCCACAAACAACAACCAACTTTCAACAGTCCAGAGCCTTAAGTATCTCTGGATGCAGAATAGATTCCCACGTACAGTAGAAACGTGCAATCACCCAGTAATGCAGAAAAGAGGAAAATTGGAAGTTAGTGAATCAGGCTCCGGAGCTTCGTAAATATCTTCTACCGTCTTTGTCAGCTTTACTGTGGATAATTTAGTAAAAACTGCTGCATATTATTGTTAACCAGGTTCCAACATTCAGCTGTATAAGTGATAAGCTTCCTTGTTTTATTCTTCTTTCATTAAATAATTTGTGTTTTCAGATAAAATGTAATTGTGTACAGGTGGTTGATGTGACAAAATATCTAGAGTTTCAAGATGAATATTGGCTCTCAACTGTTTTTCTGTAAAGGGAATTGTGGCATTATGGGAATTCGTTCCCATAATATTAAATAACTTGCTTGTTTATTTTTTCATTTTCTAGTTTTGGTGTTTTTCTACTTGTTTTGCTGTGTTAACATTTAATAACGGTTTCTTTAGTCGATACATTCTATAGTGGGAATGCCCAATGAAGCTTTTCCTTACCGCAAACTATTTTTTCTGCGGTATTGTGTTCTTTTTTTTATGGTAACAGCACCTTGTAGGAAGGGTTGTGAGTCATTTGCGGACAATTTCGCGAAGGGTTGCAACATAGCCAAAAAAAAATTTACAAGTTAAAATAAGATCAGCTTTCATCAAATGCATTTCTAAGGAATGTCTACCCAACTGTTGTAAGCAAAGATTGTAATTAATGTCCCTTACATTCCTGTTCTACGTGCAGCATCCCGCAGGAGTTCCTCATTCTCCTGTACTCTTGTGGACAAATGGATACAAAACTTCACTTTTGCATTCCAAGAGGCGCCTTACTTGACTTTTGTAAGCCTATTCGTGCTTAGGGCAACAATCACGCTGTTGCACCACCAACATCCAAATTGTTTAAATTTTAAATAATAGGTTTAGCAGGCATATAAACTCTCTATTGGAACGGACACTTATTTATTTCACACTTATCGAGCCCAATTGGCTTTCTGTCCCGTTTATAACTGAGCACGCTGCTTTTATTTACGTGAGGTTTAAATAAACATCAGCCAAACGAAACGCATTTGCTACCTGGTGTTGGAATGTTGCTAATTCAGAATTCGATTCACATTACATTCCAAGATCTCGTAGGACGACATGAAGCAAAGCGAAGTTGGTTCGACCTATGTATGAATGCGGGTTGGTTTAACTTGGGTATGACTCACTTCACTTAATGATTCGTCCACCCCATTCATACGCCTTGCCCATTGAAACTGCGTTAATGCGCTCTGACACAGAGTACATTAACAAGATCTCTTTTACCTGGTTCAACTGTATAATAAGTACCCAATTAAAAAAAAAAACAATAAAATGCACAAGCTAAATGTTTTAAAATTTCACAAGTGTTTGTTTGTTGACTGAGTAAGCGACGCAAATGAAGCCGTTTTAATTCGACGACTTTGCAGTTTACTCTGCGTTGTTCGACTGTTATGGCCAAATGCATGAACCAGTTTGTATGAAAGTTAGCAGGACTGCTCTTTGATATACGAAAGAATGATGTGCTTGATTTTATTTTCCCTGAAAAAAATTCAAAATTGCTGCCAGAATTTTGGCTTGCAACTTTTAAATCATTCGCAAGGTTGAACACACATTGATTGTGAATATTAGGAATAACGTGTTTATCAAGACATGAACAGATTGGAATGATATTTGGTAGTAATATTCTTTTAAATACGACTAAACGATGGAAGTACTCCATTTCAGGCCAGTGTGATAATCCAACACGGCGGCCCTAAATTTCATCCAAATGCAGTTTGACTTGTAATTCCAAATCTTTCATCAGATTAAATATAAACTGTTACAAATATTTAGAATAACATATTTGTCAAAAAAGGTCCTATTCAGGTTTGGAAAAATCCAATCGGGTGTTAGCTGAAAATGACATCCCAAAACAGATTTTGGTTTTAACTTCTAAATCATTTAAGAGACTGAACAGAAACTGATTACGAATAATATTTCAAATTAAATTGACTTTATGAAAGATCCCATTTAATTTTTTTCCTAATACAAGATAGTGGCCAAGATAAATAAAAAATGCCGAAATGAAATTTGGTTGCAATATTCTGTGAAAGAAGGCTGAAAGTTGTAACGTTGGGTTACAAGAACATATTGTTGTTCAGCAATATTTCACAGAATATTGTAACAAAATGTCATTTTGGCATGTAAAATTTATTTACGACACCATTTGAGGCTGCCATTTTGTGTTAGGAAAAAAAATTAAATGGGATTTTTTATTAAGACAATTTAATTTGAAATATTATTCGTAGCAAGTTTCTGTTCCGTTTCATAAGGGCTGGGTAGTTTAGGTACTGCTCAGTAAGGACACAAGCTTTGCCTGTTCAAACCCTTTATTACCTTATTAGTCAAATATGTTATACCTTTGAGAATAGGTATCAAGAGTCTAGCGAATTTTACTCCACAGCTTAAGCCATGAAGCATACTGTAGAATGACACATAGGACTAGAACATGATGCAAACCACACCTGAGCAGTCACGTTGAGGAAATTCCTTGCAAGTCTTAAGGAGTCCATTCCTGTGTAACAGGGGTGCAATGACAAATTAAGAATTTATTTTAGGAGATGTGGAGGGGGGGGGCGAGCGAGTGAGGTCTGCTCTTCACAGAACTACTAGTTTTACATTAATAAATGGTTTATCAGGCATATTTTACTACGATAATACTGAAAATGTTTACAACGTAATCTTTTGCCAAATCAGCTGGAACATATTTTTCCAGAGTTTGTTTTACACATTCGATATGTTTCCAGGATTGAATACATAATAAATTTATTGAAATATATCTCTGTTTTTCACAACTGCTTGATATGTGTGTTATTAAGGATTAGTGTAGTCTATTTTCTGTTGCTTAAAAACAGTTACACAATAATTGACCCAAACGCAAATGCCAAAATTTACAAAACAAAATATAAACTTTATTAAAAAAATTATTTGTGGTGTTCTAGTTTCATCGAATCAGGAACTTTTTCAAACATTACATTTCACTAGAACCATACAGTTTATCAAAATTATTAAATTCTTTCAATGAATTAGAACTCGAACTACTTTTCCGGTTCAAGTTGCAATTTTTTTCTTAGAAGGTGCGCGAAACACATATGTAAAATTTAATATTCATTGGCGAAAAGATCTTCATCTTCACCAGGACTATATTCTAGGTCAGAGCCAAAAAAGGTAGAATCTTCCGATGCTGATGCTGTTTGGGAACTCTCTAGTTGTGCAAAGGCGGAGAATTCGCCACCCTCGGAACTATCATCAAAGCCTGAATCATATACACTCACTCCCATGCCCGGATAGTCCAAAGTTCCTTGGCTGTCATAATCGAGCAGAGAACCAAGTTCGTTTGTATCACTAGCACTGTAATCTAGCTCACCAGCTACAGACAGACCCCCACCGTAATCTAAACTACTGTCAGGATCCTCATAATCTGAACTACTACCAGCTAGAAAACTGCTAGTACTTGCACTCGAGGCCTTGCTACTGCTGCTTGAAGAATCAAAGAAGTTATCGCTGTAGTCTAAATTGCCGAAGCCCACATCTGGGCTACTCGCATCTTCATAATCTGAACTGCTCCCGATTCCGTATCCTTCATTGATACTCTTACTGTAATCCAGACTGTCACTGTAATCTGAATTGCTTCCAGTGCCATATCCTTCAGTGAGGCTACTACCATAGCCAAGACTGCTACCAGCACTAAGATCTTGGCTACCAATAGAGTTATAATAGTCTAATTCACCATCATCATAATCTGAACTGCTACCTGCAAAGATACTACTACTGCTTGCACTTTTAGTGTTGCTACTACTACTGCTAGCATCGAATATATTTAAACTACTAGCACTATCATAATCTAAACTGCTTCCAGTGCCAAATGGTTGGGAAATACTACCATAATCTGCACTATCAGCACCATAGTTTTGGCTACCAATAGAGTTGTAATCTAATTCACCATCATCATAATCTGAACTGCTACCTGCAAAGATATTACTGCTGCTTGCACTTTTACTGTTGCTACTACTGCTACTAGCATCGAATATATCTAAACTGCTGGCACTGTCATAATCCAAACTGTCTCCAGTGCCAAATCCTTGGGATAAACTGCTAGTATAATCTAGGCTATCAGCATTAAGATCTTGGCTACCAATAGCACTGTAATCTAATTCACTGCTTGCAGTACCATCATAATCTGAACTACTACCGGCAAATATGTTAATACTGCTTGCACTTTTTGTGTTGCTAATACTGTCAAATATTTGGCTACTACCATAAGTTAGGTCTTCAGGAATGGTATCTAAACTTGCACTGTCGTAATCCGAGCTGCTTCCAATACCAAAAACTTTTGCGATACTGCTTTCATAATCTAGATTGCTGCCACCACTAAGATATTGGCTGCCAGCCGCATTATCATCTAATTCACTGCTTGTAGCAGCATCGTAATCTGAACTACTTCCTGCGAATATACTATTGCTGCTTCCACTTTTAGTGTTGCTGCTACTGCTGCTAGAATCAAACAACAGGCTACCATAGTCCAGGCTGTCATCAGCACTGTCATAATCCAGGCTACTTCCAATGCCATACCCTTGTGAGATACTGCCGGCAGAATTGAGACTGCTAGAACCTAACTGTTCACTACCAACAGCATTGTAATCTAAATCCATACCTGCATTAATTCCTTCATAACCAAAGCCTAAACTATTACTGCTACTCATATCTGCAATGCTTTCTGTGTTATAATCGAAATTCCTATCTGAGTTAGCTAGGTCATCGTAATACTTATTACTGCCAAGACTCAAAGGGTCTTCACCACCCACAAAATCAAAGCCTTCATTAAAGCCTTGATTAAAACTGCTGTCAGCATCATAATCTAAACCACCTCCTAAGTCACCATAATCTAAACCACCTCCCAAGTCACCATTGTTTTCTGTATCATAATCGAAACTTCTGTCTGCATTTACTAGGTCTTCATAATACTGACTGCTACCAAGGCCTAATAAGTCTTCACCACCAACAGAATCATAATCTAAATTCCTACTACCAAAATTAAAGTCTGAATTGCTACTGCTCTTTGAGCTTGACTGCAGGCTATTGCTGCTACTGAATAGACTGCCTCCTGGTAAGTCTGAACTGACTAATGAGTCGTAATCCCCTGAACTGAAATCTAGACGGTTACTACTGCTTGAACTAGTTTTTTGGTTACTGCTACTGCCCATACTAAATATTTGGCTGCTACCGCCATAATAATCTAGTTTGCCGCTATCACTGAAGTCAGGGCTTCCAAAAGTGTCATAATCCCCTGAACTCATATCTAGGCTGCTACTACTACCTGAACTTGACTTTTGGCTACTGCTGCTACCCATACTAAATTGCTGACTGTTGTCACCTTCGTAATCAAGATTGCTGCCACTACCAAACTTATCACTACTCCCATAATCAAAACTGCTACCAGAAGGGACTGCAAAATCTGGTTTATTACCTCCACCGTATTTTGAACTTGTGGGACCAGTTCCGTACTTTAAACTGCTGGAACTCCCTGCAGTCACGTCGTAATTATTACTACTGCTGCTGCCATATTTTAATTTACCAGGAGGCACTGGAGAACCGTAGCCTCCAATACCGTTTGGGACATCATCATAATCAAGGCTATCTTGACGGAATGCTGAATTTGATGATGAACTTGAACTGGTTGAACCTTGTGATTGGTATCCCAGTTCTAGTGAAGAGTCACCAAAGTTTCCAGTTGTTGAGTCATCTTCTGCCATTTGATGCCGTTTTTTACCTACTTTTAAAGCGCGAGTTCCAATATACTGTTGTTGTTGTTGACTGGACGATTGTTTACTAGAGCCAATTTTTGTAATGGCCGTCATGCGTTTTTTGCTTAGGTCAGCTCCGAAATCGGTTAACTCCGAGTTAACTGAGTTTGCATCATAATCTGCTGTTAACTTTAATCGGTCGATTCCAGCCTTCTTCAGAAGCTGCGATTCTATGTTCTTTATATTTTTGTAAACATTGGTGAATAAGGCCTGTGCCTTGTGAGTAAAGTTTGATTTCCACTGAAGGTCACTCGCAGATTCTTCGAGAAGGTAGTGCTTTAAGGACGTTAATTCGTTATCACATATATTTTTGATATCATTGACACGATGATCAAGTTTAGAAAATTTGGCCTTCGTCTTTTGGGCAAACATGGCCTTCCAATCAAAATCGTTCTTTGCTTTTAAGTTAATGAACTCCTTCACACTCTTCAAGTCTACCTCCAGTTGGCCTAATAAACCTTGTATATGGTTCTCTACACCATCCATGTTGGAAGCTAAGAAAGTGTCAATCTGTCTTTTCTGTTCAGCATTGGTTAGAGCTGCAGTTTCAAGTTCTCTCCGGATATGTGTCATAACGACTTTAAATTCCTCTCGAAGTGCTTTCGTGTTTGCATCGACCTCATTAAGTTCACCGTTAATGTCATTTCGAAAAGATGTTCTCCATTCTTCATCAATAACTTTCGTTTCAAGTAGATGCCGCAGAGATGTGACATCATTAACATGACGACTTTGCAGCGTTTTTAACCCGCCTTCAAGTTGATTGAACTTTAGGTTGGTTTCTGTGTTGAAGCTTACCCTCCAGTTTTGTTCATCAGTGTACATTTGTTGCATGTCTCGTTGTACGGTCTGCATCCGGGCATCACACTGGGTTTGAACATCACTCACACCGTTTTCCACAGAAATAAATCGCTCATCTAAATGAGATGCTAACCCGGATTTCCATTCATTCAGACTGTGCATTTTTGCCACAATCTCTGAGGAAAAGTGACTTAACTGATCGTGACATTCTTGTTCCACTTGCTGTAAGTTCTTTTCTAATGACGACAGTATTGCCTGGAAGTCTGCTTCAGGACGAACTGCATCAATCCGGGCTTTTAATTCTTTCTGAACTCGTTGCAAACTGGTTTGGCTTTCTCGCATTAGTTTACCAACTGCTTGTTCAATTGCTCCTACCTGCTGGTCGACTTCTGCTATTCTGTTTTCGACGTTACCTTCTTCAAGAATTCGCTCTAGGGTTATTTTATTACGTTCCCCTATCACTTGGCCAAAGTCCCCCATTCTGCTTTCGAGGTCATCTAGCTTTGTTTCAGTTGTTGATTTCCATTCTTTGATGCTGTCCAGCATTCGATAAAAATTAGGAATTTCAACTTCACTAGTTTTCTTCAGATTTGAGACTTCGAGCTCCAACGAGTCCAACCTTGTCTGGATGTCAGAATTGAAAACTCGTTGACGTTCTTGTTTTTCTACCAACTTCATATCCATTTCTGTGAGTTTGTCGCTTGCTTTCATAAGTTCAAACATGAGTTCTAGCATACTTTGGTCGATATTTTTAAAATCTGCAACTTCCAAATCATTATCATTTCCTCCATTCATCATACCAAGTGACAACGAAGTGTTTTGCAAAAGATTTTGAGTTTTGCTTTGCATTCTCATAAGCAGATCTTCGCCCCATTTAACGTCTTTATTGCCGTGTGTTTCTAGTATGTCACTAATCGTTTCAGTAGGGGCACGGTTTTCTTTGAAATGAATAATAGTGATGCCTACTTCTTTAAGTTGTGTCATTAGTTCATTTACCTTATGTTCCGAAAAGTCATCAGGCAGGTAGATTATGTGATCTGCTGAAGAATAGTAATTGCGTATTTGTGGCGGCAGCTTTAGGGCTGCATCATATGGGAAATCCCCTGGTCTTGGATTGTATGCTTGAGTTTGGAATGAAGCGTATTCGTCTTCATCATAGTTACTTTCAAAATTGGATTCATGTCGATTTTGTGATTGAAAATCTTCGTAATTTGTGGTCGCTTTATAAAATTGGTCATTACCTTCATCAAAACCACTGCCTTCAATTCCTATTCCTCCCCCAAAGAGTCCACCAGAAGCACTGTTGGAAAATAAATGTTCTTCATCTAGTCTTTCCGATGCAGACCCTCCCAGCAAGCTATCAAACTGAGCTATATCCCCCATTTCAGAAGAGCTGAGCGAGCTCTCTGACCCTTTACCGTGGCTGTATAATGAACTAAAGGATTGAGATTTAGATTCGTAAGCACTCTGAGCCTGTTCACTGACGAGCTGAGTCCATCCACTGCTACTACCGCTATACTTTGGGTATTCGTCAAGCATAACGTCATTGTCCTCCGTCAAGAGGCTCAACTCTTCACTGGTTCCTTTACTGCCATAAGAGGCGAGTGGTTGTGGGCCATCAAAATTAGCTGAGCCAAGGGCGTCGAGGTCTCCAAGTGATTCTGCACTGTCTCTCAAATAATCACTGCTGCTACCAGTTCCATAAGTGCTACTACTGCTGCTGCTGCTGAAGCTTTCTAAGCCTCCATCATTGCTTTCATCGTAATCCGCATCGCTACCCCTCACCCTCGAACGTCCTCCAACTGCAAATATGGAAAAAGAAACAAACTGAATGAGAAACATATGGGAAAGTAGCGTTACCACTATGTAAGACAGTTTTATTCTCAGTTTTATGTGTCACAATCTCAGTTCATAATACATTCTTTATTAAAACACCAGAAATGTTAGGCCAGTGAAATAATATGTTGAATGTGGGATGATAATGACTACTTTAAAATTCCATGACATACCACTACTGCCTGCTGTTACTCCCACAGAACAATTAAATTAGTTTATTTATTGTTTTTTTCTACCCTATGTATGCATATGCACAGATTTTTTAATTTACAATAATTATCCATATACAGGGAGATCCATAAAGTACTGCAAAAATATAAGCCTGTAATACACCTGAAAATAGGCTTACAAGTTAGGCCTACACAAAAATAGACCAATAAAGAAAATCTTCAAACACAAATACTATCCTTACTTTAGTAACATAGGTTTGACGTGCAGAATTTAATGGATTCTGCTGCTGTTCTTTATGGAGAAGTGATGCATTCTATGTTTGGTTGCATTTCCTTGTATTGTATTTTGTGCCAAATAACCTTTTGCTGGATCAAACTACATTTCTGTGTTGTTAGTGGTGCGAGTTAGTATGCCAGCTGTATGCACAACTGAGGAGAGCAGTGAACTGCTGCTGCTGTGTGCTTGCAAGGATTCCGTTCTCAAAACCTTGTGCAGGTTTGCGAACACTTCCACCACCTTCATCCCGACGTGAATCCCCCATGTGTTAGCATCATCTCTAAATTGATAAGAAAGTTTAGGGAAACAAGTTTTTTGGCCAATAACTGCCAAGCATGTGGACGCCCACGTTCTTCAACAGATGGAAACCATAATCTAGCAGGCAGTTATTGATACTAATGTAGCAGCACCATGTTGTGTATCACTACGGCAACTCGCTCGGGAAGTGGATATCAATAAACCAATTATTCTGAGAATTTCGGAAGAACATGATTATCGTGGATTTGAAACTGGATATGGAAATGTTGGACGAAAGAGTGCAGTTTGTGCAGCGGGAGTTACACCTATTAATGATTATCATAATTTCACATTTCTCCAGCATTTGGTGATATCTGAAGAAGTTCATGTTTTGTTGCACGACGAATGTAACCGTATGACTTTAAAAAACACAGTATCACAAGCTGAACAATTGGAAATTCTTCTAAGTTTTCATGAAACTATACGTGTATAGTATGTGCAGGAACTGTTGACCTAGTTCAGAGATTGCACAGCCACTATGAATAAACGATCACATTGAAAACCAAACAATTTTTTTAATGTGCTGTGAGAGACCACCATTGAACTGTACAGAAACTCTCATCTGGGTGTTTTATTTCCTACTAAGCACCTCGGCCTGTACAGGTGTCTACAGCTTGTCAGTTCAGAGATTGCACAGCCACTATGAATAAACGATCACATTAAAAACCAAACAATTTTTTAAAAAATGTGCTGTGAGAGACCACCATTGAACTGTACAGAAACTCTCATCTGGGTGTTTTATTTCCTACTAAGCACCTCGGTCTGTACAGGTCTCTACAGCTTGTCATTGCTGGAGCATATGGATGCTGTGATGTTCATCAATGGGAATTCATTATTATTGATGTGTTCAGTGGCCGGCAATTCCGAGGCTCTCACGTGGTTGTCTTGGAGCGAGTTAGATCTGAGTAGGAAGAAGGAGTCCTCCCAGGCAATGAACTGCCTAATAGAAAGCTGCTGCTGAGCTATGCAATTTTTTCCCCATTCAAAGTGACATTCGCTTGTTCAAAAGGCGAGTCTGGAAAAATCTGTGAGTTTGTCTTATGCATACAGACATACTGTGTACCCCTTGCAGAGTACACAGTAAATCACCTCCTTGTTCTAAGAGGATGAGTGTGGGTGGCATGATGGCTACAGGAGACAAAAGGGGAGGGGAAGGATTTCAGAAAGCTAGGGTGTCGGGTTTAGTGCTAGCTTTGCTGTCCGTGGAGTAGCAGTAGGTGGGGCAGCCTCCTCATTCCCTACTTTTGTCAATGTTGGATGAATCTGCCACTGGGGGTAGAAGTAAAAACGTACCAACTCTGCAGGAAATTGCTCATGCTCGTGCACTCTCGACAATCTATGTCCAATTCCATGATAACACAAACTTGCAATCGTCAGAACCCCCCATGGATACCCTTGCTCTCCTATGCATGCAGAAATTGTTATTACCATTCGTCGATAAGTACATTGTCAAGATGTTTCCTGAAATATTCCTGTGGGGAATGTACGTGGATGATGTCATTGCAGCACTGCTCTCCAAGGACCTCCCTAATGTCATGGGTGCACTGGAACCCTGCACAAATGGAACTTTGCACTCCAGTTCTGATTAGAGACATAAAAAGATAAAGCACTCTCGTTCTTGGGTGTAAAGCTCACTAAACGTTCCAACAGCAATGGCGTTGTGCCTTTTCAAGAGCTTTCATGTCAGGAGCTCCGAGTAATGTTGGCCAATGAAATATGTCAAATCATTGAATATTCATCCACCAAGGCCACAGTCACAACTTGTTTGGCAAGGGCCAAGACTCAGTACCTCTGCCAAGGTTATCCAGCAAACATGATCAATGCGTAAACCAGGAAAGCCTGACACAGGACAGGTAAGGAGTTTGCTGATGCTGAACAAGTTAAGAAAGTAGACGAGAGACCACATGAAGTAGTAACGTTCATACTTGGTAAGAGCGATCAAGTCCACAAAGTGCTTCAGAAACAAGGCCTGCAGTGTTTTTGCAGATAGCCACCAAACCTGAAGAAGCTGCTACGATCAAGAAGACAACACCTCGAACCCCCATCCCCTACTACTCCTTTCCCTCCCTCCTTCACCACCTCATCCAGAGCTCCCTCTGCCCATTGTTTCTCTACCCACTGCTACTTCACGAAAAGAAAGGTTTAGAAGCTAGTACTAAACCCCATACCCCAGCCTTCTGCAGTCCTTCCCCTCTCTTGTGTGTCCTGTAGCCATTACGCCACCTTCACCCATCCTCTGAGAACAAGGAGTGATTTATTGATCCTGCAAGGGTGTGGGTCAGTTTACATACGAGAAACTTGTAGATTTTTCCAGACTCACCTTCGTGAACATGTCAAGGCCACTTTGAATGAAGATAAGAAAAGTGGCATTGTTCAGCACCATAGTACTACTAGGCACCATAGTCCTACTAGGCACCATAGGTCTACTGGGAGGACTCCACCATCCTATTCAGATCCAACTCATTCCACGACATTCACTTGAGAGCCTTGGAAACGTCGGCCATTAAACATTTTAACAGTAATGAAGTTCCGCTGATTGACATCACAGCTCCATATACTCCAAGGTGCTTAGCAGGAAGTGGAAAACCCAGGTTAGTGCTGTAAAGGTTAGTGATGCTCCCACACAGCACGATTTTTAAAATCGTGTGGTTTTTAATGTGATCGTTCATTCATACAACCCCTGAAGATGAACGGTACCTTCATGTACTACACAAGTGTAGTTTTCACCGGAAATTAAGAAGAACGTCCAATCCTTCAGTTTGTGGTATTGTGTATTTTTTTTAAGTAACGTCGTTGTTAGATCACTGGTAACTGCCATTTACCAGTTTTTACCTTGTTGAGCAGCTCCCATCCTGCATCAATAGTTGCACGCAAACGACAATACGAAAAAACACATTTAGGCACACTGTATATCGCTGCCACGTCATGTTTAATTTAGCATATAAGGGAAAGAAAAGTTTTACCCCTACGAAGCCGAAGGTGGACACAGAGCAGAAACACCAAACTGCACAGCATGCCACCTTCCTTTTTTTAAAGTACGAATCACAGAATGTCACAGGATTTTGAAACTGAGTTGCACCCTCAATGCTACTCACTTATCCTGTCGTCTGTGCGTTCTCTTGGAGAACTGTGTGTCCTTGTAACACAAGTAAAACCACGAAGTGGTACAGTCGAAACTGAAAGTAAGTCTAGGCACCTCAGAAAATTGTGTTCTCTGGGAGTCCACATACTCTCCTATGTCAACTGTAAGACTGTGTGAAATGGAGCTATGAACTTCATAACTTCAGCTATGAACCCCCACACCGTCCTCTCCTTGAGGCCCCATGGTTCCACCGATGATGTTCTTCTGTTCCAGTCATTGTGTTTTGCACCGCTGTCACCAGCTCCAGTCTTGGCAAACCAAACCATTTGCTCCTACGTGACAATGGCTGCGCGCCGCCCCCACCCCGACCCCCCCCTATTCCAATGCAAAATCTCCCCAGTGACCAGTCTCTCGTCCCATGCACTGTCAGCTGTTGAACTTTCTGTCTCGAATGTGGATTGAAGTTTGTGTCTACCCAGTTTGTCTCTCTACCCTTTGACGCTCACCACATCACAAATCTTACTGCTGACGTTGAAATCATTCCTCGTGTGCTCCTTGCTTGGTTCACTGACTTACAGCATGAATTGTCAATGACGAGCAGTGAAGGCTATAAAGTAAAAACCCCATTATCATGTGGTATACAGATAAAACTAGTAGTACTGTCATACCTGACACCAGTGACCATGATGCCACTAAGCCTTAATCCCCCCCTCCATGATGCCAAGGTATGCAGAGAAATTGAAGTAACAAGGATTTACGAAAAAGTAATGTACACAGAAGAATTAATGACAAGTTACACCAGATGGTGGAAAAGAAACTGCTCAGCGATGACAAAAACGTTATAAATTCGCCACAAGATACAGTCCCTCTTCTCAAAATGTTGCACAGGTAAAATGTCACAAAGAAGGTTTCCCGCGAGCCTAATCATTTTGGGGAATTCCCACATTAAAGAAGTGTACTGGTAGCTGACTGAGAGGCTGGTGAAATGTCTGTGGGCAAAATTGACATTGAAGAACACCACCAAGCTAACTGCTACCATCAGCAAGTTAATTAATGCTCACCTGACCACCAGCTCATATTCTTGGAAGGAGTTGCTGTGTTTCCCAGCCTCTCCATTCCCTCCTTTCGTTAATGTTTGAGATAATCCGCCAAGTGCACAGGGGAAGTGGGAAAAAGTACCAACTCGACAGCGAATTGCTCAAGTTCATGCTTTCGACAATCTATGTCATTTACCAATTCAATGATAACAACTACTTTGAAGTGTTACGAACCCAGATGATCTAATCTTGCTAGCTTGTGCTTGCATATATTGCATTGCATTTCGTCAATGAGCACATTGTCAAGATGTTCCTGAAATACCCCTCTGTATAAGGTACATGGATGATGTCATTGAGGCACTGCTCACCAAGGACATCCCTAAAGTCATGAGTGCCGTTAACACATGGACCCCTGCACTCCAAGTTCACACTTGAGACAGAAAAAGATAAAGCACTGCCATTCTTGGATATGAAGATGACTAGATGCTCCAATAACACTGGCTCTGAGTCCTATCAAAAGTCTTCCCAGAAAGACAAAGCAATTTTGTTCTAATCCAGGCATCCTCACCAGGTAATATTGGTCAATGAAATGTATCAAATCATTGAACATTCATCCACCAAGGTCACAGCCACAACTTGCGGAAACAAGACTTAGTATCTCTACCTAGGTTATTTATCACACATAATGAATGTGGAAACCAGGCAAGCATGTCACAAGACAAGTAAAGAGTTTGCTGATGCTAAACTACCGAAGAAAGTACACCAGAGACCATGCAAAGTTGTATCGTACATACCTGGCAAGAGTGAACAAGTTCACAGCGATTGCTTCTGAAATAAGGCAATTGGTGTTTTCACAATTACCCACCAAACCAGAAGCTGCTGCAATGGTCTAGGAGATAGCACCTTGAACCTCCTTCCCCTTTTTCCTCTTCCCCACCTCTTCCACCACCTCCCATTCAATTACCTTCCAATCCAGGAGACCACCACCACCTTCTCCACCACCTCCTTCATCGCCATCCTCAAAGCATTTACCTTCTAGTCCGCCTGGTCGAGGAGACAGCACCTTGAACTCCCTCTCCAGCCACCCCTGTCCACCTCCCTAACCATCGCTTCCCGATCTACCCCCCTCCACCAAGGAAGTCCCTTCCAGTCCAGGGATCCACCACTGCCCAGTTGTTCCAGTCCAGGCACCTACCGGGTAAAGATGGACAATGAAATCTGTCGAATCATTGAACATTCATTCACCAAGGTCACAGCAGCAACTAACTGGGCAAAAAGAAAGACTAAGAACCTCTGCCTAGGTTATCCAGCACACATTATCAATTCGGAAATTCAGCAAGCCTGGCACAGGTTACATAAAGAATTTTTTGATGCTAAACAACCAAAGTAAGTAGACGAGAGACCATGCGAAGTTGTAATGAATGTACATACCTGGCAAGAGAGAGCTTCAGAAATAAGGGGCGGTGTTTTCACAGATACCCACCAAACCTGAAGGAGCTGCTACGGTTGAGGAGACAGCACCCTGAATCCCCCTCCCCTCTACCCCTCCTTGCCTCCTCCACCATTTCTGCCAGAGCCACCCCCTCACCCACTGCTACTCCAAGAAAAGAAAAATTCGGAAGGCAACGTGAAATCCCACACCCCACCCTTCTGCAGTCCTCCCCTCTTGTGCCTCATGTTGCCATCATGTGCCCTCACCCAGAATGATTTATTTTACACCCTGCAATGGGTGCGAGTCTGCAAACACAGGAGAAATTCACAGATTTTTCGAGAGTCGCCTTCGTAAACGTGTGAATACCACTTTGAATGGAGATAAGAAAAATGGCCTTGTTTGGCCCATCATTCTACTAGGCACTCCATTGCCTTGGAGCACTCCAACATGCTACTCAGATCCAATTCGCTCAAAACATCCATTGAGAGCCTTGGAATCGATGGCCATTAATCACTTCAACAATAATGAAGACCCATTGATGAATATCACAGTAGCCACATACTCCAACATTGACAGGCTGCTGAGGCCAGAACTGGCCGAGATGCTTAGTAGGAAATGGAACACTCATATGAAAAATGTTGTATATATCAGTGGTGTTCCTTCATAGCACAGTATTTGAAATCGTGTGGTTTTCAAAGTCACCAATGTTTTCAATGCACAATCTCTGAAGAAAAGAAACGTCCTGCATGTATCATACTCGTGTGGTTTTGACGGAAAATTTTAGAACGTCCAAATGTTCAGTTTGTAGTATAGTGTGGTTTTTCAAGTTTCGTCTTTGTTATACTACTTTAAATGTCCTTTTCCGGTTTTTACAATGTTGATGGAGCACTAAATGTTGAATGGTACTGGTAATTGCTACAGACCAATCAACAAGCAATCAAAGATGTCCTGCCCTTGGCCTTCTTTCTGCCGTACACTTTGGCATAAGCACGATGGAGCACCACTTTGCTCAATCTGTGAGGGAATGGTTGGATCAGATCTACCAAGGAAATTGGATTAGATGGGGATTGATAGTGAATTGGCTCCTAGAAGTACAGATTCACATACTTCTGATTTCTTCCTTTAGAGTTTTCTAAAGAAACGTCTTTCAACTGTTGAACAGCCTCAACACAATATCCAGGACTTGTGTCAGCGCATCATTGATATCTCATGCCATAACCCCAGATGTGATTACTGGAGTTTCGAATAATCAGGATGAATGGGTTAGGCACTGGGTCGTGGCACAGTAGGAACTCTTTAAAAAGGTTTTCGGGAACTAGGGGGGATTTAAAGAAGCCCAATGAGGATATTACTAATTTGATCAATATTTATTAGGAAAGGTGTGTCATCAGAAGAAAGAGAATTATATTATTATTTTTTATTTGAATCCGAAACAGGCATCTTGAAGTAGGACGACTGTAAAAGAATTCCATGGTGGATATTGGTAATTCCCAATACTGTATTATTAAGATAGTTGGCAGTCATAAGAAGGTAGACATTATTATTTGTTTCCTCTTTTCTTATTTTACTTCATTTTGAAGGTGATATCACGGTATCCGGAAAAAACGCCCCCGACAAAACACTGCCGGAAAAAACGCCCCCTGCAAAACATCCCCTGGAAAAATCGCCCCCAGGAAAAAACGCCCCCAGGAAAAAACACCCCTAGGAAAAAACTCCCAGAACAAAACTTCTTTTGCCGTCAAAAATGTGCAGCGAGATTCAAAATTGTGCTGAATCATCTGTACGAGCATTAGTTTGCTTCAAATGACTTACAGCGCCAAGAAGTTTATTTAAATAATATCTTTGCATATTTTCTAAACTCTCCCCGTTTACAATCCACATACTTAGCTACTTTTTTCCTTAACCTAGTCTTCTTATCCTTCAAAAAGTCTATGGATCCAGAACACCGTCTTCAATTCTTGAGATCCCCTATGCTAGACTATCTCCGCGTAATCACCTATACTATACAAATTTAATCTGACGAAGTCGTGTCAGTTTTTAAGCAAAACAGTATATCTTTTAAGTAAATCAAATACAAACGGAGTAAGTGTCATAAAGCTAGCAATTTGAAAAGGAATCCCTACAGGGGACGTGAACTTGCTCAAAATTCAAATGTCACTGTTTAAGTTGTATAGGTTTGTAAGAAAAAACGGTTTATCTTTAAATTAAATCAAATGCAAACGGACAGGGTGTTGTAAATGTACTAATTTGGTAGCGGAATCTCTACTCGGAGCATGAATTGCTCACAATTTCAATCTTTTTTAAAAATAAATTTCTTGGAGCCTTACATCTTCTGAAGCAAACTAATGCTTGTATAGAAAAACCAACTAAATTTTGAACCTTACTACTTAAGGAAGTGTAGTTAAAGAATACGGTGAACCTGAAGATGTGAATAAAACTATTTAGCTTTAGCTTTAGCTTTCTGAAGGCCATAGATTTACAAGCTGTTAGGCTTATTACAGACCATATTTTTCTGTACTTTATGGACTACCTCGTATTTATACGGTAATAATTCAGTTGTAATTCAGTTTCATAGGTGATATACTACTGAACAAAGAGTCATGAAACTTAGGCGATGTAGAGGGAGTTAGAGGAGAGAGCACTAATTGGACAAGAAACAGATAAGCTACCAGGTCTTTCCATTGTAATTTCTAAAACAGACATCACACATCATGATAATAAAAATGTAATTAATTAGTCGGATTGCAAACACAAAGTGTCATGCAGTGAATCAAATTAGCAGTAAAATGCTTTATTACTTAAGGCAATAAAGCATTTTCAATTTTATAACTTTTTTCGTTCATAACATATCTTCACACAGTTTTATACTGCTTTCTTGTCTGGGAGTTGGCAGTTTAACGATTCTAAAGTGATTCAGTAAAAAGTCAGCAAACGTAATGACCTTGAAGTAGGCTATCAAGTTTACTGACTATAATATAATATAATATAATATAATATAATATAATATAATATAATATAATAATTTATATTATCGACCTATTTCCCTCACTGTGGTGCCATGCAAATTAATGGAGACAAACACATGATGTCTCACATATTAAACCATGACCATATCAAACATGACCAGTACGGTTCTTCTGCGCATCAGTTGTTACTAGCACTAGGCAAATGGACCAGTGTCCTTACCCGGAAATCTCATCAGATGTAACCCTGTTTGACTTCCAAAAAGCCTTCAAGTCTATGGAACATGACAAACTTTTTTATAAGCTGTCTTACTGCGGATTCGGTAGGAAACTTTTAAATTGGATCCGTGCGTTTATCAAAAACTGTATGCAGCGTGTTGTTATTGGTGAATGTGGTTCTTTCTCGGCCCACATCATCAGTGGGTGACCCACCCAGGGTTCTGTTCTTGGCCCACTTTTATTCATTCTGTTCTTAATTAACTATCCTGCAGTTCAAACAATGCAGACCAGGAAAAGTTTGTTGATGATTTAAGACTCCTCTTCGCGATGATTGAGGTACATGATCATTTGGCACTAAATGTCGAAATTGACCACATTTCGAACTGGGCAACCAGTTGGCACTTGCCGATCGCATACAATAAATAGATGATTTTCCATATTGGAAACAAAACCCGTGTTTTACATACACTCTCAATAATGAACCGTTACCAAATGTAAATCTTCTAAATGATCTTGATGTTTGGTTCACAAATGACCGGAAATCGTCGATCCATTGTGCCCACATTGTCTCTTCGGGGCATTGGCGGTCGGCCATCGTCTGGCAGTGATTTACTTCAGGAAATGTCCAGACAAAGATTTGGGATTTTAAGGTCTATGTGACACCATTGATCTTATCGAGTCAGTACAACGGTGCTTTACTAAGAAATTGCCTGGTTCACGAAATATGAAATACTTCCAACGATTAAACATTTTAAAAGTTGATTCTTTGAAACTTCGCCAATTAAAAGCTGACCTTGTCCAGGTTTTTAGGACTGTCCATGGCCTGCGTGATGTGGATCTTCCTTGCTTTGATTTCTACCCTAAACACAGGATGCAGGGTCACTGTTTTGAATTGGTTACCCTACAATCCCGACTCAATTGTCGCTGCTTTTTCTTTGCTGTAAGGGTGGTCGCCGCATGGAATTAGTTAGAAAATGAAACTGTCTCTGGAGGGTCACTTAGTATTTTTAGGTGGCTGCTTGACCTTGAGGTTTCGACTCTTCCTGTTCAGACCTGCTTTTGTGCCTTGAACTGTATTTTGTTTTGCCGATGTTAAATTGTGGGTTATACATTTATTTTTAGGAAAGCTGTAAGTGGTACTAGTGACCTTTCTTAACCTGTTTTGCTTGTGAAAACGTCTATTATACGTCTGGCCCCCTTACCCCACATTCGCCCTGTGCATGGTCAGATTTCCCCCATGTGCCTACTCCCTGGTAGTCCTTTCCCCTCTCCCCTACCCCCCCCCCCCGAATTCCCCCATTGTGTGGTGTGAATATCCCCACCCCCGTCGCCGCTCCCCCTCCCTTTGAACCCCTGTTGTTTGGTTTTCGTAGGGAAGTAAATGTCTTTTTGCAATGGAGGACGCTGCTGTTATGTTGCTGAATTGACTGTTTGTCCGTTCTGACACTTAAGTGCGATAAACCCAGCAACGATCGTGCAGACATTGATTGTTTCTCAACCATTTTTGAAAGCTCTTCTGTTGTTACAGGGCACAAACATTGTAACGCACACGCAAACGTTTGTTACTGATTGTTATGCACACAGTCCTGATGATGTTGCTCAGTGCCACCCAAGCCTTTTATATATTATATTATATTATATTATATTATATTATATTATATTATATTA
>JAHWFP010209575.1:0-36442 GCA_023313725.1 Lithobius niger | reverse complement strand
TATTATATTATATTATATTATATTATATTATATTATATTATATTATAAAAAAAGAAAGATGGTCTTTTGATATTTAGATTCACAATTTGATTACATAAACAAATTAAACTTTAGTCATTGTACAAATTGGAACTTTAACATAATTTATCGAAAAGGGCTTTGTTAAGGATTCAGTAATGAAATTTATTTCAGTCGTTATTAATAGCATCCTGTGGCATGTCAGCTTAAATGTGTTACTTTAGATTTTTTACATGTCAAAGAAGACCACAATTTATGTGATGTGAGTGGGGGCGACATTGCTAAAATATGTGAATACTCTATAACTAATAAACAAAATTTAAAGATAAAATATCAGTCGTGTTTAATTTCGTTTTAAATTGTCGAGTGGTATGGTTAGAACTAGAGTAGTTCCTAATTGCCTTTGAACCTCTAATTTTCGTTGTCAATTATAGAAAAAAATAATGAAAATGAAGATTAAAACATTTGCCGAGAGCTGTATGCAATAAATTTTACATATAAAATACGTATGTTGTTTTCATAAGTACTTAAGTAATTGCTTTAAGCATAGATATGTGCACATTTTATACATAACTAGCAGTTTGATTCCAAGCCTTTAAATGCACTCGTGTAATTTAACTACGATATCCTCAGTTATCATATTGTAATACCAGCTTGACCATTTGAATTTGGAAATCAGATGTAAGAAGTCTTCAATTATGTAACTTGAGACTCAATTTGGCGATATAGCAAGGAAATGCGATATGCAGAGTTATGCACTATCATTAGTAGTGATTTGTTGACTTCTTATTTGCAAAACAATGTAAAATGAGTAAATTAATATCACTATATTTGTGGTTGCATAAAGGATATTGAGACATTGTGTTAGACGTAGTTGACATCTGCGTTAGCCATCCACATCCCTGTAGAGGGTGGGAAGGGGGGGGGTCTGTTTGACATTGTTTTAACACCTGATTTATGTTGTAAAGGTTACAAAATTCTTCAACTAACCAAAATAGGGGATACCAAACCCTTTCAATAAGGGTCCCCATACTTCCAGATTACAGACATCACAAGGATGTGTTTGGCTACACAGAATAGACAGTTGTGGTTAGACACTTTTAACGGCATAAAAACTAAGAATAGAAAACAGGCTGTTTCAGAAGTCGCAACCTTAGTTACCGATACAGTTTCTGATTGAAATAAAACTAACTTTCAATGTTTGTTAGGTTTCGAAGTCATGATCCTAATGCAATCTTCCACCAAGTTGTTGATCTGAACAATACACGGCTAGTCATAATAGAGAGCCAATGTTAAAAAAATAAGCAACAGTACCTAGAAAGTAGCGACTTCTGAATTACTGCTTTGTTAGTGTACTGTTTACTTACCAAGGCCTACTACATTACTCTTCTCATGTGTGTTGTAGTTGAATCTTCACGTTTTGGTTGCATGGAAGAACCGTTACACTGATCAAAATATTCTAACAAAGAGATTCTGCATGAATTCTTTTCGGTAAATAATATTATGAAAGGTAAAGTGCGACGCTAATATCTTGGCAAGAGGTAACGCAGCAAAATAGTATAGATACAAACTGCTTCGTGTCTTAAGAGTGTGCCTTCAACTGCTTGCCAGTCATATAGTTTGAATTTTTATAACAGAAGGCGACCAATTTACTACATTATTTTACTTGGGTATTACAGACCAGATAAGTAATATTAAATAAGCCAAGCTTCAGCCTACTAACACGTGTTGTGGTTCTGACTTAGCGCTGATAGGAAACAATAGTTTGTGCTCTGATATGGTAAGGGTATTTACAAAAAGTAATGTTTGTTTTCGAGTTGAGGTGATAATTAATAATTAATGCAAAAAGTCATTAATAATTTAGAAATGAAACTAGAACTGGTTTGCATTTGGGCATGTTGTAGTAATTGTTTTAGTTACTGAAGTTGAAACCAATCAACATGTACACCCAAATTAAAAAGAAAAACGTAATGTATAACTAGGAAATCGCCTGAGATCCAGAAATTCTTTTGTAGTAAAATCTAAGCTTTGCAAATAAATAAATAACAATAAATATGACTTCAGTACTGTTAAATTGGTTGAGAAATATTTAGTTTTTGTTTACTTAACATTTCCGTGGAAGCCAGAACAATAACTCGTGTAAACTAAGAAGCATTGACATCGAAGTAAAACAATAATTTGTCTGTAATATCGTACTTATTCAAACTATTTTTTTCCAATTTACACTGTTGTTGATCATTAGAGAAATCTGATGGCTAGGATAAAATGATTTCACAGTGTAACGGTCCCGCCATTAAATAAACATAACAAATCAATAGGCGAATATTCGTACCATTTGTAGTCTTGACATTTTTCGTCATAAACAGAGCTGTAATGTAGTAGGCCGCATTCCACAACAAACAGTGAAAACACATCTCTTAGACAGAGCAATCGTATCTAATACACTGTTGATTTGGCAATCACCGTTGAAAAGTACATTGTTTACACTTAAGCTAATGCTGTTTTAATTAATAAATAATTAATCATCACCATTTCGACCCATTAATGTATGCTCAGATTTCACGTGAAGAACGTTGTTTCAATTTAAAAAAAGCCTGCTAATATTTCAAAACCCTGTGTTAATTTACAAAGTTTTGAAGTTAACACCAAAGCACAAAAAGGTGTAGTAAGAACTGTAAGTTCGATAGGGTATTCAACAAACTAGGCATTCCCACAGTATTTTTAAAACTTGAACCTGTATTTACGGATCTGTCTCAATTCTAACGAATTTTGCTGTTACACATAGAGGACCAGAGGTATAAAAAAATGTAAAAATAAAAAAGCGCCACGCTGACTTCGTCCAGCTTGCTAGACGTTCATACGGTTAATGATTGCTAATTTTCGACAGCTCTTTCTCTTCCTCAGGCAAAACACTAAAATGTCACAATACAATAATACAATGATCACGAAATAAGAAAATATTAAGAGCCAAGAAACACGCTACTTACAAGCTTGCCAAAGTATGAAAGCCATCGTAATTGCTTTCACAAAGCCAAAAGCACCAAAGATTTCACGTTTTAAAGAACGAAGACGAAGACGAAGAACGAAGACGTTTTACAAGAATTTCTTTTAAAGAACGAAGAGTAAATAAATATTTTGGAAATTCTTACAGTGCATTTATTTTCATATTTTAGTGCTTTGCCTGAAGAAGTAAAAGCTCCGTCGAAAATTAAAAACTATTAAATCAATTAGCAATATGGCTAAAGTCAGCATGGTGTTGCTTTATTTGTGTAATTTTGTTGCTGTTTTAAATTGGATAATGAATTGTCCACGGTAAAGATGGGCGAGTAAAAGTTGAAATCTAAACCCGACGGCAATGATCCCCTCAAGGCGCTGTTTTATACAAGAACACAATGCATATTTCCACCCCTTTGTTGTTGTGGGTCACCTAAAAAACCAGAACAACAACACGTACAAAATAAACAACGCTAAAATAGCAAAAGTATTAAAAATAGGCCAAAACGCCTCGGTTTATAACAACATCTCACTGGGCCCTTACAGTGACAATTTTGTTTTCCTATCATATTCTTTCGCGTAGGTGAAAGTTGTCAGCCCAAAACAGCAAAAGTGTGTATAAAGTATGACTGGCAACACCGATTTGCCAACATAAAAAGGAACATGACAATAAACCGAAAATTGGAATGAGAAGATCTATGATGGTGATGCAGTTACGAACGAAAGAATTGTGACCTATTTTTAATACTTGCTCTTTTGTACATTTCCTGTGATTTTATGTGTTCTGTTGATGGCCCCCAACAAATAGGGCAGAAGATCTTGATTATGTTCACGTATAAAACAAAGTTTTGATGGGATTGTGCAGTACCGCTTTGATTTCAACTTGCAATAATTCAAGTATGACAATGTATGACAACTCAATTTCAAATCATGCTATACATGACAATTGTGCTATACAAGACAATTGTGTTTCAGCATCATACCAGAAGTTGTCAATCATGTTTCCATTGGTTAGGAAGTGAAAAATAAAATGCGGTATCAGTCACCGGTTCATATGAAATCAGCGGTCATGTAATTTCTGCAATAGCAGATGCAACGTAATACATAGGTTGACAGGTCGAAGACAGCAGGAACTACAACAGCAATTAATGCTACGAATGTGATGTGAGTCTGTGTGATGATACAGCCACCTACAGCCACCAAACCTCTTACTTTCGTAAAAACATTGTCTCATGCAGCACAAACTAGCCAAATGAGATGAAATGATTCTGCGTACATCATTTAATTTAAAAATTATTGGTTGGAAATGCCACCATGGTGGAAAAATTCACATAAGTTGATAGATGATTTCATGTTTAATAAAAGTGATTAAAGTTTGGCAGTAAATAAATCAAATTGAGCAGTCATTTGCCATTTGGTGAGCTGGAAAGCATATCAAGAAAACTCCTAATCTTTCAGAGATTTTTTGTTAGGGTGAACAAAACACATTTTTTATAAATTTCAGTTTGTAGTTTATCAGAAAGGTTTCATCTTTTGTCACACAACAGTCAAAAAATATGGTTGGTGTGGAATTAAATCTTGAAGGTCCCCAAAGAGTGGAATTATTAATTATTAATTATAAATAGACACAAATCGTGTAAATAATAGAAAGGTATATTGAAATAACCCATTAGCGAAAATGATACAATAGAAATAACATAAGCCACCTTTATACACTTACGCTTCTTTCAAGTTGAATAGAGTTTAGGTATCAAGACAGGCCGAGTCGAACTGGCCAACTAGTCCATCACCACATTACTGCCATACTGACTTTACGGATATGGCTACTTTCCACTGTGTTTATCGATCACTACCAAATCAGTAAAGCTGGTGTGGCAGTGGTCTGCTTATGGACTGGTTCGCCAGTTCTAACTACTTCAGTTGAACGAACGAAACGTAAATGCATAAAAGTGGTTTACTGCACAACGCTAGTTCTTGTGTATGATGTTTGCTAATGGTTTACTTCCGATTTTGCGTAATATTTATTGCTCAAATTATCGTTATTACTCGCAAAAAATAGGTAAAAACGGCATTTAGGCCTACTTTGTCAGTAAATACTTCTACACTTTAGGGCAAAAATCATAATTTTCTTTTGAATTATTTATAAGAGTATCAAATCAAATGCTGTTTAAATTACATTGTTAACTTGTAAAATCGGCTTTTATACCAAAGTAAATACTATTAAACCTTATTGTAAACTTTTAAAGTTTGAATTATTTACTGCCAAATTGTATCCATTTTTATTAAACAAAAAGTCATCTATTGACTTATGTCAATTTTTCCACAATGAGAGCATTAGCAACCAATCATTTTTATATTTGGTGGTTGTATGTGGAATGTTTGGCTACTGATGCTGTTTGAGCCCGTGGTTTTACGAAAGTAAGACATATGGCTGTATTTTCAGCTATTCCGTCCATTGACTTACCATGTTAACATTTGCTGTTGGTTGGGGACCTTCAGTAACAGCAGACAGTCAGTTTTTGTTTTAAGGTTTATACTTAACCAACGAAACAAATTTTATTTTTGCATTACAAGTTGAAGTTCCTTCTCCCCTCTTTACGGAAGTACAGCCCTAGATCATAGGATACTAGGTTACCTTCACCAGTGGTGGTGCTGTGTCGATTGCAAAAATACTTCTATGGATTTTCTATTTTTAATTGTCACGGATTCGAAAGTGGAGATAAAATGTCCACCTACTGCTCAAGGGCCAGACAACGGTTTGAAAAATTAGCAGATGTCAAACCCAATGTCCAACAGATTACCAACCGAATGACCTGTCCGTTTGTTTTGTTTGCTTCCTGTATGCTTCTTGCTCAACACCAAACTGAATTAGAGTTGATGCGTTCCTTAATCTAAAATTTGTTAGGGATCTTGAAGTGTCTTTTCAGTGCAGTCGAGTGAGAACCTGAACCTGTAAAACCGATGCTGATACAGACCATTCTGTAGTAAGTTACCTGAGGAGTCCACGCACCTTCATCATTTGATTAACCAAAAACCTAATAGTTCAAAGGTTAAAATAAAGACGTGAACGTTGCTACTCAGACCAATAGTTAAGATTCTCGGTTAAGGTATCTTGATCCAGCCTTTGGGATTAAATTGACGAAAGTGCATCATGAGGCACTAGAATAGCTCCAATAAAACCTTGGCACCTTAGATGCAGCATATTGTTTTACCATTTTTGGCTTCTGGTTTAAAGTTGTGCTTTTTTTGGTTGCAAATTCGTAAATTTTAATGAAATAGTCAGCCCCATTAATTGCAAAAAAAAAAATAAAAAAAATAAAAATAAACTTGTACTGGTTTGCATTGGGTGGTAGTGGAATAGACAATTGTTTGATGAAGTTCAAAATTTTGTTTTGAAAATCGGAACATCTAAAACCCTTCTCTCTCTTTGTATCCTTAGTAGAGCATTTCATAGTATAAGGTGTTTAAATAAGACAATCCTTTCTACATCCCTTTAATTTTTGTGCTTGCACTACTGCAAAAACAAGTTAAGAGCAGAAAACCCAGATAAGGGAAACACTTGCAGGTAACATTTAATCACTGTAAGTCTAAATTTGTGTCCTCTCGTGCACCTCCTCAGAGAGGAACAAAAACGGACAGGCCTGTCTGTGTTCCTCTCTGAAGAGTTACGCAAGAACACAAAAATTTAGACTTAGTGTTTAAATGTTACATGCAAGTGTTTCCCCTGTCTTCCGTGTTTTCTGCTCTTAACTTCACTTATGATATCGATACTCCAAAAAACAACTTTGAGGTTACCTTTCCGAGCATGTCATCTTTAATTATATCTTAAAAAGAATTGCTTGTTGCATACATTAATGTCCCTGTAAGGGAAGAATTGAATATCCGACTTGTCACCAGAAATCAGCAATGGCCGAAGAACAAATGAGCGAGGAGTGAAGGACTGTATTAAGGCTCTATGCTTGTGCCTGATAGAAATATATTTTGTCCAAAAAAATACATCCTCCTTATTAGGACGTTTTACAGGACTAACCTTGGTCTTCATGGCAAGATAGCTGATTCGGCAAATCGGTTCGTATATAGATATGAGGGGATTTTGAGGCTATGGTTTGTTCCACAATTAAAACACCGGGAATCCCAAACTCACTCAAGGGATGCACAGCCATTCAAATAAACAATGCCAGTTTAAGTATCATAGGTTATAGAGATGGAATTAATAATAATAATAATAAGCAATTTGATGCCAGAACAACAGGTCTGTCAAGGATCGCAGGGATCACTAACTGCCAGCCTAAAGTGGGGGCAGCATTTAAGATGCGTGTAAAAGAATTTAAGAAAATAAATAAAAAGGGAATGTGTAGGCGGCAAGGTGAAAACTAATGCAAGTTTAAAAAAATATAAAAAGCTAAGCTGTAGAAAAAATTCAAAAATTGCATGGCCAAAGGAAAGGTGGGAAAGAATTAGGAGAGGTGGGATAGGATCTCAACTGCCTTACCACTAAGGTTAGACCTGCCAGGGACACAGAAGGTCCTCGATGGTATCGCCAGTCGAGTGGAGAAGAAGAAGGGTGAATGGCCAATTGTCACATAACAAAACAAAGAATAAAAAATGTAAAAGAATGTAAAGATTTTAAAAGTCTTTACGTTCGTAGAACGACACATTAAAAATACAGCAATTCGAATTATATGATTCACCTGGCTGCAGGTAAAAAATGAAGAAACACCCCAGTAGAGGTTACCAAAACAAAGAGTCAAATGTAAAAAGTTAAACACAAAATTCCGGCCTTTTAAGAAATGGGGTTAAGTGGTTGTACTTAAGAACCGCCTGAACATATTCACGGAAAGTGCCATAACCGCCTGCTGAGATAGGGAATTCCAAGCAGGGACCACCCTTACAGCAAAAAAGTATCAACGGCAGTCAAGTCGAGTAGTAGGAATGATGAGTTTGTAGAGGTGGCCCACGAGCCCAAGTAGCTGGACTGAGTTCAAAAAAGGCTAACTCAATGGGCAGAAAACCCCGAAGAATTTTGAATGTCAAAATGAGATCGGCCTTAAGTCGACGGAGCTCCAAAGAGTCTAAACCCAGTTGAGTAAGACGCGAATGGTATGCAGCATGCCGCAAGCAGGCCTGATGGAAGCAAATAATTAGTGGTACGGCTGTTGTGAGGCTTTAATACCCGGGGGGGGGGGGGCAGGGGCCCGACTCCAAAGCAATACCTAGGCTTAACATTATTTGTTTAAATTTTATTATTATTTACTTAAACATGTTGCACCTTACAGCTTGCTATCTCATCATTTTCTGTCTCCAGATAAAAGCTTCCAAAACTTGCTGACCTATGTTCAGCATGCTGGACAAATATTTTCTGCCACCCGTATCTGTTGTTTCCTTGTGCACGTTTAGTACCATTTGATGGCTTACAGCAAGTAAGAATAAAAAATCTGCCGCCACTCCCTAAAATTTGTGAAAGTCGCCACTGCCCTCTGAATGTGGATGCCTGATTTTTGCCAGCGCCGCCGCCGAAGAATGTTTTACTAGCGCACAACTCTAGTATGAGCAACATATAAGTATCGGTCCACTCACTGCTTAGGGGGAAAAGGTTGATTTGTCAGGCAGGGCAGCATAACAACCCAAATAGTGCGTTAGCAACTTGCTATTCACTTTGCACAGGGATGACAATGGTCGGAACGGAACGAATGATTATGAATGATCAGCATGCGTTTATGCAGGTTTTTTTTTTTTAATTATGTGCGTAAAACTGTTACGGCTGTGGCCGTACAAGGCGTACCGCTTCCGTCGGCCCTGGTCGCAAGCCTGGCAATGATTTGGTGAAGCGTTGCTGAATAGATTCAAGGTGATTCAATTGACTTTGGAATTAACACACGGAATTACCAAAGGTCCCTGTAGTGATTTTAGTGTCATCATTAAGCCATCTCTGTCACGCAATGGTATTGTAAACTGGTATTATTTTTTGAACGGCTGCACATCCCTTGCATGAGTTTGTGATTACTTTGGATAATTCATAGTTGAATCTCTGCACCGATAGATATTTTATTTTCTGTGTACTGAACACGATCGAGATAATTACTTGATCTGTCAAGCGCTAGAGCATATTGACCTAGGCAAGGCTACCAAACAAGCTGTACACACAACCTCTCCCAATAACCACTATGCAAATAGATACAGTGATACCTCGCTTATCATTGCCGATTGACCTTGGAGTGGCTCACAGAGGCCACCCCTCCTCCACAATAAATAGTCAAAGCCTGTCAGCCAGGACAGCTACCTCCTCGGATTACTGGGTTGCCACACAGGGCTAACATGCTGGGGAACAAGGATGAAAAGCCAAATGTCCAGAGAGGGAAAATTGGAATCAAACTCAAAAAGGGGATTCTGACTATTAAATATTCTTTAAGCAGCCATCCCGTGCCCAGTTTGTCAAGATGATCTTTCACCTCTTTCCGACTAGTACTTGGAATGGGTGTAGAACTTCCACCATACACACACACCCTATACGTGCTCACAAACCATTGTATTGGGGCTACTGTTGTTCGAGACGGGTCATAAACCTCTGCCATGCAGACCATGGGCCTACTAGCAAACCTTGATCACGGGTTCCCTTTTAGTCGCATCCTATGACATGCAGAGGTACATTGGGCATATTCTACCCCATCCCACAAAGTAAGCCCATGATGGGAATATTCTAACCCCGGTCACAGTCAGTGTCAAAGTCAGTGACTTAATCCTCATTGCTATCTTCAGTTTCATTGCTACTATTTAACTGCTCTTCAGTCCAGTGACTTTTGTCTCATTTGGTTCATCATTGTCATTGCTACTACTGGATGGGCCACAAACCGTCTGCCATGCAGAACCGAAGCAGTCTAGCAAACCTTGATCTTCGGTTCTTTTTAATAGCTTCCTATGACATGCAGGGGTATAGTGGGCTTATTCTACCCCATCCCACAGGGGGTACAGTAAGCCCACAGTGAGATTATTCTACCCGTCCTCCAGTCCCTGTTAAGGTCAGTAACTTTATCCTCGTATAGTTCCTCATTGTCAGTGCTCATTCAACTGCTGTCCAGTTCAGTGACTTTAGGGTAATTTGTTCCTCGTTCTCTTTACTACTATTCTACTGCTGTCATGGCCAGTGTTCAGGCTCATTTGGCACCTCCTTGTCATTATTACTATTCACTTGCTGTCAAGTTAAGTGATTCTCATTGCCACTACTACTATTCAACTGCTGAAATGCCAGTGAACTTAGGTGCATTTTATGCCTCGTTGTCAATAATACTATTCAAATGCTGTCGTGGTCAGTGAATTTAGGCCCATTTGGTTCCTCACTGTCATTACTACTGTTGAGCTGCTGTCAAGGTTAGCTCTTTAGGTTCATTTGGTGCCTGATTTACTACTGTTCAATTGCTGGCAAGTTCAGTGACTTTAGGCTCATTTGGTTCCTCGTTCTCATTACTACTATCCTACTGCTGTCATGGTCAGTGTTTAGGCTCATTTGGCCCCTCCTTGTCATTACTATTATGCATCTGCTGTCAAGGTCAGTGACTTTAGGTTCATTCGGTTCTTCGTTGTCTTTTCTACTATTCAGCTACTGTCAAGATCAATGACTTAAGTTCGTTTGGTTCCTCAATTCCATTACTACTATTTAGCAGCTACTGAGGTCAGTGACTTTAGGCTCATTTGGTTCCCTATTGTCCTTAGCACTATTCAACTGATGTCAAGGTCAGGAACTGGCTCATTTGGTTCGTCGTTGTCATTACTACTACTCAACTGATTTCGGACGTCTGAACGACACTGGTTTTTACAGCCATCGTACGTCATATGCAAAAAACAGTATGGGCACCAGGATGCAATTTTAAGAGGGACGAATTTAGTTCTGTAGTTTAGAATGCTAATTTTCGATATGGGCCCAACATCAGATTTTTTAGGGAGTGAGGGAGAGGGGCAACGTCCAGGTTTCATATTTTAGGGCATTTAGTGCATTTTCTGACTTTTACATTGAACTTATAGTCTTTTTTTGGTTTAACCCACAAACAAAAGATTATTTTTAACCCACCAACCCATGCTATTAATTCTAGGAATAACAAATATACTTAGCCAGTGGCTTGCATCGGGGGAAGGGGGGGGGGAGGAGGCATGGGCAAAGGGCGTAAAGTTCCCCCTGAAAAAGAACTGTCGACTAAAACTCTCTATGCATTGTACTAAAAATTGCTCAGCCCTCTCGGAAGTATGTGCACCCTATTGACTTCCATCACATTGTAGAAATTCTTATTAGATGCTTATATTGTGAATAAACGTGCGTTTATCCATGGGCTGTCAACGTGATGTGACACTTTAATTCAGGAATGCCCATTAGTCGATATGTCTAGAGCTTTGCTAAAATTTTGAGAAACTAAAAAAAAATGAAAATTTTTTTGGTGGGGGCGATTGCAAAAATTAAACCAAGTACATACTTGTCACTAGTCAGCTTGACATATAATCACAAACTTACTTTTTTTGTTTTTATTCACTAACTAAATAAAACACGTTTGTTAATTTATTTGTAATTTTAGAGGAAAAAATTTATTTTTCTTAGTAGATGCTATTCAAACTTTCAGCTGCAAATGCTACTGTTTGTAGCAAGTTTCGACAAACACTCAAGAGATGTTCTGAAAGTGTTTGTGTTCATCAGGCACTCATGAATTTGCTTTAACTTCGAGCACTACATTGGAGTTTTTGTCCTTGCGCGTCAAGTGTTTTTTTTTATTTCGTGCAAGCGACTACTGATCTATAATCTTACACTGTTTACTTAGTTTTTGTCGGCACTCCACTTAACATGCATGGGCTGTGTTACCGCAGGAGGATTGAGCTGGTTGATTATAGGGCAGGCCGATGATTGAAATTTAACATTTTCGTATGTGGTGGATAATCAACTACTCCAATGCTCTTAGGTGATAGTCTTTGTTAGAGTTTGAGACGAGAATGGTTGCCGTCTTGTTCCAGTCAATTGTGTGTCTTGTGTCTTGTGTCTTGTGTCTTTCTTGTGTGATGCTTTGCCATTTTTTGGGCTGATAGATATTGTGGCAGTGATATGGTCAGGGATTAGGCATTGAATAGCCCTCCAACATAACTAGCTGGGCATTCCTTGCATGGGACTAGGCACACACCTTTTTGGGTATTGTGGCAGTTTGGAATGAGGTCACTCCTAATTGATTTCAAAGCAGGTGCCCAAGGCGACGGTGCTGGAGGCAGGTGGGGAAGGTGTAGGGTTTGCTTTCTGGGTGGAACTAAGTTGCTTGAGTTGAAGCATCCTCTGAATGTTGTATCGGTGCTTAGAAGTTACACTTGGGGCTCTGGCTTTTTTGATAGAAATTCACGGGTATTTTGGGATTATGTATGTAGCTGTCATGTGCAACTTCTTCCTGGACCAGCTTAGATGGTCTGTCTAGTCTGGGTCTTCAGATTGTTCGAGTTTTTGGCTTAGCACACGAAATTGTGCTTGCTCAGCAAATTTTGAACAGGTTTCCTAATGCCGTGAATGTACTTAAGGGGGACCATGGTGGGTTTTTGTGTAGGCAGTGGAAGGGTTTCTGGTGGAGGGGTTTCTGTGGTGGACTGTCTTGATTGTCTTGAGTGAGGTATCCCAATGCAATCAATTTTACTTTTGCTTCTTGGATGTACGGTTTAGCCTGCATGTGGTTTGATGAATTCATCATCAATCTCTTCATCTCTTGCTTGGCTATGGCTGGGATTTGAGTTGTGGGGTGTTATAATTGTATGGAATGCCCGACTCATGGCTGAAGGCTTCCTATAGTAACATAATTCTACTCGGTTTTGGACTCGGGCTGCAGCAACATCTAGGAAGAGAATTTTCTATTTTCTTCTTCTTCATGGGTGAAGTTAATGACCTATGCCAGTTGTTTAAAATGTTGAAATTTTCCTAGCCATGTTGCTTGTGGATCGAGCAAATATCATCGACGAACCTGGTTCATAATTTGTGACTAGGTCTGGTGATATTGATGAGTTTGTTGACGTGTTGAATAAAATCCAGGAAATCCTCAACCTTCTAAACAACTGGCATGATGACAATAACTTCACCCATGAAGAAGAAGAAAAATGGAAGATTACCCTTTACTGGATGTCGTTGTGGCCTGAGTCTAAAACTTAATAGAATTCTGCTCCTATGGGAAGCCTTTGGCCCGGAATCGAGATTTTCCACATAATTCCAGCACTCCACAACCCACGTCCGAGCCACAACCCAGGAAGACAAGCAGTGGGTTGGTGACCAATTCAGCAAACCACAAGCTGGCCAAGCCATACATCCAATAAAATTTATTGCGTTGGCCTACCCCGCTCATGTCCTGAAAAGGTCATCAAGGTTGCAATCCACTGCATAAACACCACCACCATTCAAGATCAACTGACTGCGAAAAATCCACCATGGCCCCTTTCATACTTTTGCTGCATTAATAAACCTATTCCGTATGTGCTGTGCTAACACATTTTCGTGTGTTATGACAAACTCTCACAATATGAAGACTCAGATTAGACACAGACCATATAATCCGGTCCAGAAAGAAGTTGCACAAGACAGCTCTGTCCATAAATGCAAACCACCAGTGAGTATTTACCAAAATCGACCAGAGTCCCTAAGTGAAATCCCAACAACGGATACAACACCCGGAGGGTGATTTAACTCAGGCAACTTAGTTCCATCCATAAAGCAAACCGTCCACCTCCTCCACCCCTATCCCTTCACCACCGACACCTTGGGCACCCGTTTTGAAAACAACTAAGAGTAACCTAGTTCCAAACTGTCCCTATACCCAAGAAGGTGCGTCCTTATTCCCATGCAAGGAATGCCCAGCTATTGGGAGAAAAACGAGGAAAGTTATTCACTGCCGAATCCTTGACCACCGCCGCCACCTTGGGCACGTGTTTTGAAATCAACTAGGCATGACCTCGTTCCAAATTGCCCCAGTACCCAAAAAGGTGTGTACCTAGTTCCATGCAAGGAATGCCCAGCTATCTATGTGAGAAAAACGAGGATGCGTATTCACATATGAATCCTTGACCACATCATTGCCGCAAGCACAGGTGCCCCCAAATATGACGCAGCAGCATACAAGAAAGGCATCAAACAAACCACAGACTGGAACAAGACAACAACCACGCTCGTCTCAAATTCTGACAAAGACTCTCACGGTTTGGAGTCATTGACTATCCCCCACCTGGAAATATTAAATATTTCACTTATGGACATTCAACCACTGAAATACCCTACAATCAACCCGCTCGTTCATCCGGCGGTAACACAGCTCATGCATGCTAAGTGGAACACCGACAAAAACTTTTCTCCCAGAGTAAGATTTAAAGATCACTGGTCACTCACGCGAAATTCGAAAACGCTGGACGCAAAGCAGAAAACTCCGATCTCGAAGTTAAAGCAGATTCATGAGTGCCTGATGATGCCAAACGGTTCCACAACATGGTTTTTGTCGAAAATTTGCCATGCAGACGTTCACGATTTGTGCATTGTGCAAGCTGCGTGTTGCTCTCCTCTACAGTAAGTCAATGCTTAAGTTGAATTTAATTTTTTATATTAAAATTACCTCTTCTGCACTTACACTCTTCACTCGGCCTGGGGCATCATTACAAAATCTACCATTTAATCGTTTTTTTTAATATACCGTAATACAGTCCAGAGGAATCCTCCTGCATTTATTAACTTAAAATAAACGATGTTTCGAACAAATCAAGTTCTGGGGAGTTGCTCTGTTAATTTTATTCGTTAACTTGATGAACAACACAATATTTTTACAGTAAACTTAGTTGTAGGCAGGAGTAGCAGAAATGAAAAAGCACAACAGCAAAAATCATACACCATAAATAGCTAAGATTCTGATGCAACGTTTTTAAGCAGTGCGGGTGATTTTACAGCAATAAAGAACTTGTAGTGAGAGAGAAGGGATATTAGGCATCCGCCAACACCGAGTCCAAAAATGAAAACAGACAGGTCAGAAAATGACCAAATTCAACATAATCAAAAACATTAAAAAAACACAACAGATCTATCCTACTAAAATTTCTCTTAAATACTGAGAGGGAAGTCAAGGAAATCACGTCGGATGGCAAGGAATTCCATTCTGGAACAACTTGATTGGAACAGCAATGTTTGTAATTATCTTTTTGGAAATTTCCGATACTTAACCCTTTAATCGCCACTCTGACTTACTGTGACTTTTTGTTATATGTAACTTTGCCAGTCGTGTGATTCGATCCGGTATTCAGTTGGTTTGGAGACGACGACAATAACTACGTGGCTGTGCTTGCCCGCTATGCTCGGGGCCCACGGGGACCCTTCACGCTACTTCGGTCGCGCGTTTGGACTCTGTTTTTCGATTGCTATTTGGCACGGCAGTTAAAGGTTTATTAAAATGGATGTCCACGTGTGTGATTCTAAAAGTTGAATATCCTTAACAAAAGAGGGAGACCACACGGGACTGGCGTAGGTCTATTACAGCAGAGTGCGAACAAACACTTTGAAAGCCCAAGAGAGTGGACTTTTTAACTTTGTTAGACCTTATATATTTATAGTGCCTATTTTTCACTGTTGTGCTTTTTGTGTTTCATTGTCTTCTGATTTTGTAGCCTTCGTTATTCTATTTCTTCACTTTTTTTCAATCAATGTATTATCAACGTGTGTTCAAAACAATCTTCATAAATTGCTGCAACTTACTGTTAAAAAACAGCCAAGTTAGTCAGTTGTGCAAATAGGTTAGATAAGCTGAAACAAGGCAATAATCTCCTTGTCTCGTTTCATCTTGCTTGATGTAATGTTGGCTTGATATGCTGACAAGTTATTATCCTTCTCTCACATTTTCTGTCTGAGGAAACTCCAGTGGATTCTGTGGAGGAGAATTCTGCGTTTCTAGGGGAGTGGTGATTAGTGACGTTGTAGATGGTATGGTGCCTCAGTCTTCCCCCACAGTTCAAGTGGAAGTAGAAGATTTGACAGTGCATGATGGATAATTTTTGTTTCAGTGCTAAGGTTTGCAATGGTCTTCTAAATGGGCGTCAGAGGTTGCGCTCGATTTTTGGGATTGATTATACCTGTATTAAATTAGACATGTTCGTGAAGCAAGTGTTTAAATTTGGTCAGTTCTTTGTTTTTGTGGTTTATAAGTTTCGTAATTTTATAGTTTAGTAAGTATTTTGGTAGGGCAGATGGTCCCATGCTGGCCCGTGCTCCTAACAAACTCAATAAAACTTACTGATTTGGTCTTAAGCAGTCCTAAATGTGTAAACTCCCTTTTATCCATTATTATTTTTATCTGCACAGATTTATTCTATTTATAGGTTTAAACAGTTTGTGATTTTTTTTAGTATAAATCGTATTTAGTTATCTCGGTTTATTGTCAAAAAGATGTCAAATCTAAAACGTTCCAAACATTTTTTTTTAAATAATATTTTTAAACCTATCGTTGCCGATGTTAGCTCGGGTGCGTGTGTATGATTACGGTGCAAGTCGGAGAGAAATTTCGGGAAAAAATTCATACAGCAATAAAATTTAAAAGAAGAAATTGCTGTAAGACTAGTGCAGTTTGTTTATAAGACTTTTGAGTTCGAAAAGGTAACCTCTTTACTTAATTATATATTAAAAGCATAAAAGGCCAATGGACTGTACCTGTTACTCGGACGATGAGCTTTTGTCTTGGTGATCCTCTCTGGCATTCGTATAATCCTGAATCATCACTTCGGGCAGACTTGATGTTAAAATGGCCATCTCCATCTAATAAGAGGCGAGGGTCCCGCAGTAAAGGAACTGTACCCACGGACAGCACGATCCCATCTTTTCTCCATATCACAGGTGTATCAGCTAAAAAAGAAAAAAAAAACAATTTTACTTTATGAAAGTGTATTTACATTTATTGATAATTACGCGGTTGTTTGACGAAGAATATTTCCAAAGAAATACAATATTATTTCATGTTTATGTGGGTGAGCGAATTTTTTTAACTGAAATTCACTACTTATGAAGTGGCAACTAGCAATGAATGGTAGTTTCATAACAATCTTAAGTTACTCGAACCTCTAACTTTTGTTCTTCCTTAACATTTCGTTCATACTGACGTAAATATACATATACATTTTTAAAGAATGTCACGATACTAAATTAATCCCACCAAATAATAGTTAGAAAGTTAAACAAACACTCTGAAAGTTGCTTGCTGCACTGTTTTCAAGTATTTGATATAAAGTTTGAAATCCAGGTGATGGAATTAAATTGGTGTTTTATATCATGACATAAAACGGAAAAAAAAACTTGGCATTCGATATCATGACTCAAATGGCGAAAAAACTTGCCATGAATCCTTAACAAGTAATATTTTGGGGTGATATCATATTTAAAAAAAATATTTTGCAGATAGTTTTTTTTCATTTATAAGGTCGACATTGGCTAGTATGACGAGATAGACAAGCTGAACTGGCTGAGTTAAATCGAATTGTGTACCAGGAGAAATAGGTTTGCATAATAGGTTTGCTTGTACACTGGTCGGGATATCCATCAAAATCACAGTGAAATACGCAACAATTATTCGTTTTGTTGGCGTCGTGCTTCACGAAAATAAACTCTGCTGTGTCGCACTCAGAGTTGAAATTTAGCCGCATAACGCGCATTTTGCTAACTAAAGAGATTAGGAAAAGTGTACATTTACAGTTACCAATGAATTCCAATACTATTTAAGGAAAAAGTTACAGCATTACCAGTGAATCTCAACATCATTTAAGGAAAGAGTTACAGCATTTTGATACCATAGAAACAACAATGATAATGACTTATAATGACGAAGCGAGCAGTAGCTTGCAGTCCGTACTGTCTAGAAAAATATCAACGTTATTGACACCTTTTCTCAACAAGAAAATGTTACACTGTGTCACTAATCGTGACTTAAGTTGTCAGGCAGGAAAGTTCTCTCCACTCAACGGAGTTTCAGCTTATCACATTGTTATTTTTCCTCAGATGCCTCAGTCTTAACTGTAAAGACACAAGTGCCCAGTGGCCGCTAAGTTAATAAAAAACTGGTCAAAGTGGCTAAACACAAAGGCGGATATGCCATGTATGAAGATGATCAGTAGAGGGCCTAGGCCGATTAAATGCACAAGGTGAACGCACAGTATTTTAATTGTCTGACCAAATCACTGCACTGTGACTGAGGTTGGCGCTAATGACCAAGTTGTCGACGCGCCATTAAGCCTCAATCCCCCCCCCCCCCCAAACCACTGCCTGTACGCCTTGGAACCAGTTGACTTACCGTCTTGGCTAAACCGCTATGTAAGTTTTATTTTCTAAAGGAATACAATTACTATACTTATCTATACTTATCTATACTTATAAATTTGGTGTGTAAAGCCACGGGCGATAATTAGGTTTTAATCAAGACTACTCACACATCTTCAGCTAAAAAAACACACACCCATTCACAAAGTTTCACAGAACGAAACAATCAAAATATTCATTTAACCAATTTTAATTTTTTCCTACATTGTTTCTTATTGTTAGGTTTTTAGTTTTTTTTTTCCCGAACCAGATTTCCTTTACAGCTTTATTTTCGGTCTCCTTCCTCTTTGAAATCTTTGGTTTATCTCCCCACTTCCTTTTGGTTTGACACGTACTGTAAATAATTGATATAACTTCGAATGATCTATTTTTATTTGACTACAATGGAAATCATAACCAACACTGGTTGCCATCTGCAGCCGAGTGTAGCATTGCAGTGATAGTGCAGTAGAATTTCAAACCAATTTCAAAATTAAAAAAAATATGATAACTGGCTTCTACTCGTTATACTTTTACTGTAGAAACATGCTGAGTAGAAACTGGTTATCACATTTTTTTCCCAATATGAGCTATATAGCCCATTTTTGAAAAGATTCCCAATCTAAAACTCAAGATAGTATTTATGATAGTGAATATAAAGAGTGATTATACTCGTGAAAAGCTAGTAATTTGTTTATACTAGCTAAATTTTTCACGAGTATAACACATCTTTCAATAGGTTTCAAGTGCGAATTCAAATCGTTTCTTTTACTAACATACTAAAGCTTTTTTGGTTGTCTGTGATTAATTTCATGTTATGTGACATTTAACGACTTAGTGAGACAGTCATTGTTTTTAAATAGTTTATTTTTTATTTTAAACCTTATTTAAATTTATTTATTTAAAATTTATTTCAGTTATTGCAACACTTTAGAAAAAAAAATGTTTTACTATGTAGTCCCACTTAAAAATATTAAAATCATAACTATCGCCTCGTTTCATCAAAGTAATTTTCTAATCCAAGTAGTCATGTTGTTTCACGTTCCGTTTCGTACAAACTATAATTGTTTGCAGTTGGAGTTTAAAGGTTAAATGGACAAACAATGTCAAATTATTATTAATACACTCAACAAGTCTAGACAACCCCCAAAATGTTTGTTTGTCATGCATGCTTGGTGGTCGATTCCATCACATAATCTAAAAAAAAAATGGTTAAAGAAAAGTGTTGTGACAAACTATCTGATTAAGTACATGTTTTAAGTGTTCCTTAGTTTTTTTCCTGTGCCTTATTTATTATTCTCTTATCTTTGTAGTTCTGGCACTATGTCGGTAATTCCTGGACCCTGTATTCTCAATTTGGTCCTTCGTATGCATTGCAAATGCTTGCTTATTTATTTAATTATTTATAAAATATATTACATATAAAATATACGAAATGCATTTTAATACATGAAGTTTCCATCCTTTCTCCGCCTAATTTAGCCTGTATTGTTCCTGGATGAAGATTAGAATAACAAGAGTCCCAAACTGAGTAAAAGTAAGAAAGTAATAAGTGTCATCCCACGACTAGAGTTAACCTTCAGATAAATGTGGCCGTCTGTACTAGTGATGTTAGTGTTCCTAAAGAATCTTTTCTTCAGTTTCGTTGTTTAGGATTCTAATTGATAATGTGACTTAATGGGTGGCTTTCACGCTAACGAACCAGTCAAATTATTATTTTCAATATTTGGTTACTTTTAAGAACCAGAAAATTACGGGGGCGTCAGACGAAAGTCTAACTGGAAAATCGTCTAATGCGATAATTGACTAATATCTGCCTAAATAAAAAATCTGGGACTTCATCCAAACGGAATACTGTATAATGGATAATGGTATAATGAATAATCGTCTACCTGGACAATAATATGGCTGCGGTTTCTGATGTTACATAGCTGAAGCAATTGTGGCAGGGATGCTAGAAGATTTTCCATTATACGAATTTTTTGTTAGACGATTTTCCGTTATGTTGTTATACTAAATACGTTCTTCCAATACGTGATTTTCCAATTAGACGGTCATCCCTCGCCCCAAATTAAGTGACACAATAAAATGCTAGAGCACAGTTTTATTTCTTGTTCTAGCACTTAGTTCTTCATATTTACTTAGATTTAATTCATTCCCACTCCACATGCTTTTCATTTTAAACCCCCTCTACGATATAATAATTGCAGCAACAAAGTTCAAACAGCCAATTTGCGATGCAACATTTAGGTCACTGGTTCAAATACTTACGTGAGGTGTCGGGAAAATGTGGACATACTAAGACAAGGGCCTGATTTAGAGCCACGTGCTTTTCCCTTTGTTCGATGGCTGTTGTTAACCCAGGACCTAGTGAGATATTAAATATGTGTTATTTACATATCGCAAAACAAGAATGATTTTTTAAAAAGTTGGCAATGGGACGCACTTTTCCATAAGCAACACCTTGGGCCTACATCACAGATTGAGGAATCGTGTTTAAAAATAATGAGATAAATAAACACATACATTCCAAGAACAATGCCGAAGTAATAAGACGAGTGCATTGTTGTTGTTGTTAATTAAAAACACTGGAATTTTAACTACAATCTTAAAAGATGTAGCGAATTGCATTCTACAGACAACGTGACATTTTGATCTCCTTCTTTAAAATAAAGGTAAAAGTTAAAAAGCTTGTGTGGGTCTTCAATAGCTAGGGGTTTAGTTTGAATTACAATTTGTAAAAAAGCGTTATAAATATCGGTTTTTATTTTATGACCGAAATTTTGCATTATGATCTTCATTCAAAGAATTAGTTGAAAATAATAATAAGTGTTAAATTGCCAGAATATCAGAATAAAGCTCTGTAATGATGAATTGACAAAATACAAAAATATTTTAACTAGGCAAGTGATAAAATAAGGCACCGGTACTAATGATATACATAGATTCACAAGTTCTTTATGAGACTACACTCAAAATAAGGTGTTAAATCATTTTGAGCTTTGAAGAAGTAATATGTGGATTGAAGTGTACAAACAATGCAGTTTAAATCTGGGGAGTTCTTTTAATTTTAAATGTATGTAAGAGTTAACGTAATTTCGTTAAAAAAGACGTTGTGTCAAATGCAGTGACAACGATTTCAGCATTGCAAAAAGGTATTCATAATATGTAAAATAGAATTTTTTTAAAATTATTGTTTTATCGTTAATTTGGATACTTGTATTTACAATGTGATAATAGGACATTGGCAGGATATTACATCGATAACATTTCTATTTCATAACATGACACTTTTCAGCTGGGTATTAGTAAAACTTATGCCGTGTGAATTATCCTTTAGGTAATAGATTCAACTTGAATCGTGTTGTTGACATGATAAATCGTAAGTTAAGGTTCTGTGATATAGACCTTTTTAATATTGTTATTACCACAAAGCCATTTACTTAGCACAGTATCCTGTTATCGTAAACATTATTGCTGTATTAATATTGAAGAATACAAAATTACAAATGTAACCCCAGTTTACGAGGTAAAACATAACTACTGAAACATGGGTTGACTATTATGAGCCTAATGTCACAGCTTATAAAGATAAATTCACTCATTAACAATGTAACGTCTGCGACCTAACAAAAGAAGACCTTTATTAACTCCTTAATTAAAAATATGGAAGCCAATAAGCGTATTAGTGGATAACAATAATCACAACCAAGGTTAGTTTCAAGTTAAATAAATATGGCAAAGGCTCATTATTATTTACAAAAAGTACAAAATTATATCCCACAATTACTACTGATAATGTAATGTATTCATGCAAAAATATTCCAAATCGTTATAACAGTTATTGTCATTCAAATAGTAATTACGAAGTCTGAGTTTGGAGCTCTTGTGGCATTTAATGTATAGCCGCCATATTGGTTTATTATTTTTTTCATAGGATCAATTTTAAATCTCTTATTCCTACCATATGATTTCTATAAATGCACCATATCAACCACCGTTGGTCTAGCCAGTAGTAATATATGATTGTGTCTTGTATTTATTGTGTAAATATTGTGATTGTTTGGACGAGGGACAATTTCCTTTAATGTGTGCAAGTGACATATGTCACACAGGGTATACACTTTGCATACTGATATTAAATATCAACGATCAAAAGGTTCAAACTTTATGCAATTAAAAATATTCCTCTTACCAATTGCCAGCAGAGTGAAGACGCAAAGATAAGCACGACTTCGTAACTGACAGTCATCTCCCATTCTGTCAAAAAATGAAGGACAATACCTTAATTATCGACCAATTACACAATCAAAACTCCTTGTGATGTACATTTGTTTCCTCACGCCACCTGTTTCCACGTACCTTACAGTAGTATTCTTCTCCCCAGAATACTACCGTAAACAATTGGGATCGCTATTATTGAAAATCACCTGCAAATGGGTCCTAAGTAAATCCACCGTCTCAACCACAAAGTGAGTTGCTCCGTGGACGGTTATCGGATCTCGCAACAACTTGATCTGAAATCAGGATGTGTGCTGCTATAAAAACGTGAGCTTGCCGCTAGCTACAAAAGGCAATTCTCAATGGAGCTGCTATTATACTGTTGAGTTTGGCCTGGCTTAAAAGATTTGCTCTCTGAATAAAAATTAATACGAGCCTTGCTCTTTATGCAGGCAGCGAGCGTATTTGCACAGGCACTGTACGGCGGTGAGTGTAGGGGTGTGATGTCCGAATGCTTATTTTCTTGGATATGATGACATTGAGTCTGTACTGATGAATTTTGTGAATTTGTGAAAGTTCCGGAATTGAAGAAAAGCACAAAGTGCTACACTTCGTCGTTAAGGAAATAAGGTGATGAATAGCCAATGTTTTTTTTTTTTGCAGTAGCTTCGACAATTGTTGCAAGCTCCTTCGTGTGATCTGTCACGCTTTCCTGAGGTCTGCTCCTGTTTTGGTGGTTTGTGCGTCAAAGATTCCCACATTGTTGGATACTGTCAACCTGTAATGAAATATTCCAATGTTCAGATTTGATGAAGCATTAGTAAATATATCAATAACCGATGTGCATAATACAACATGAAGAACCGACGGGAGCAAGTTTACTTACAGATAACTCTACAAATTTCTTAAATATGTATATGTAATAAATCACAATCAAGTGTTTTTTCGTGTGTGTGTGTGTGTGTGTTATGCAGTATGATTTCTGAGACAAGCAAAATACTGTGCGGCATTTCCGAATATGTCAAAAAATACAGAGAGAAAGTTTATTTGTTCGAAAAAAAGTTTCATCTTCACAGCTGGCTCCATTATTATGTGGCATTTAACTGTACACACCATAAAAAAAGCCCCATAAAAAAGTCGGTTATATTAAAAATAGCAACACGGAATTCTGAGTAATTTTGCTGTGCTATCCGCGAACAAGTTAATTACGAATGCTGATTCATTAACCCTATGATGATTCGTAACAGAAAACAATTTACCTAGGAAACGAAGATTTTTGTGACAAGTTGTGGAAATTGTCAAGTGAATTGGAAAGGTGTGGATTGTAGAAAATGTAAAGAAATATGGTAATTTGAAGTACCGTATTACTCATTGACTCATAGTTTTGGTGTTGCAGGTTAGGGTATTGAAACATATATTCTTTGCCATGTTGTTCATATTTATATCTTCCTGTTATTCATGATAAAGTTCGTAAAGACCGATGAAGTCATATAGTGGGTGGTGAGTCATTCTGTCATTGGAAATCTGCGTATGCAACTATTGTAGCGTACAAGAAAGCGTGACACCACTGTTACCACAATGTTTTCAGGGATATTATTTAAATCAGGTATTTTTACAGCACATCTTTACTTAATCCGAGTGTTTCTTGACGTCTGTAATGTGTGTATGTATAGTGATTACGACCATTACTTAGATCTTTAGACGGTAACTATTGCTTAACAACCTCATCTCTGTATATTTAAAATATATATATATGTAATTATGTACGTATATTGTTGAAATGAGTCTCAAATGTGAATGGTCTTTTCTGAAATAATGATTTTAAGTGAAGTAGCTGTTCTTAGTGGCCTCGGAAAAAATGTTTGATGCCACACCTTATAAATATAAATACCCTTGAAAATTACCATTGAAAGACTAAAAATTAAAACAATTCGATCCAGTTGACAGGTTATATTGGTTCACAATGATTTTATGTAATGTTGTTATTCTGCCCTCGTTCTGATATCAAACACCAATTTCTTTCGACGTGTTCATCACACAGAATAGTAGTTTGCAGGCTAAATACAAATCTGTAAATTGGTTACTGAGCAATTTTCATTTATTTCATTTAACGTTTGGATTAACTTGGCGAAAAAACTTGTTGTTTGATACCACGATTTCGTACGCTGCTTGGGGGCAATACTTAACAACTTTTGTTTTAAGGAGAACCAACATTATTTGCTACTTTTTTTTGCCAGTGAAAAATATTTTTCTGTTGATTTATGAGAACAACGGAAATATGTTCACTGTAGTCTCCAGACGCTAGGATAAGTGCTTGTTTATCTGCCTGCAACAATGGTAGAGTGGTATCAACGCCCGTGATAGTGTTCCATAAGTAAGCCATGAACTTGCATGTTAAACGTCAAACTTTGAAATCCTGTTGTTTCCTCCAGAATTGAGAAAGAACAAAGAAATTCGGTGTTTGGGGTCATTTCATAACTATTTCGCTGCATTAAAAATTTTATAAGAATAAGAGTAAGAATAAGAATAAGAATAAGAATAAATTTAACCGCACGAGTGGTTGGGAGCTAGAATGGTTTAGAAGCCATCTATACTAGTCTCAGTAAATCACATAAGGATTTACAATCTAAAACGTAAATTTTAATGACAACAATCGAACTGTTTGGCCTACACAGCACGGCTATTTGTTGTTGTAGTTCCATGATCCGATATTGTAGCTTAAAACGTAGGTATGAATAAGGCCTAGAGCTTTTTTAACGCTGCTTTAATGTGACTACAATATTCATGTTGTTGTTCTTCATTTTGTTGGGGATATTTAGTTCTCACCTAGAAATCAAACCAATGAATCTATATTCAACTTTATAGTTAAAAATGGAGGTATGAATAAGGCCAAGGGCCTTTTGAACGTTATTTTAATATAACTACTATATTATTGTTGGTTGTCGTCTTCTTGTTGGAGAAATTTTGTTTTCACCTAGATATCGAATCAGTGTACTGATTTTCAACTTTTCTATTTTAAAACGTAGGTATTAACAAGGACCGAGGCCTTTTGTATTCTATTTTGTTGTGCATGATTTATTTCAAAAAGCGTTCATCTCACTTATCTCTTATCGCGATTATCTCATATCAAAATTTTAGTTTATTAATTTACCTGATATATCTTTCAGAAAAAAAAACAGATATTAGTCTTAAAAAAAACACTTCAGCATTTAATACGGATGTAAGCCTTCTTGTTGCTCTTAATGCGAAGAACAGAAACAAGGGAAGAACATGTCTACCATCAGCATTGCAATAATTCGTGTTAAAGAAGCTCCAGCTTGTTTTTTTTGGGATGCTGGAAAATAGTGCGATGCTGATGGCTTACATTTGTTTTCCTGTTATCTGTTCCTTTAGAGAATTAACATTTTTAAGGCTTACATGCGTACTTTATACGCTTAACCGCTTTTTTTTTTAACATTAATAACGTGTAGCATTGGTCAAGGTAAGTTTTTTCGTTTAGTGGTGTTGTTATTGTGTTGCGTATGCGTATGCGTATTTCATGTTTATTGTTGTACACCAAGGATGATGTTTATGATTCTTTTTCTGCATTGTAGAAAAATGCTAACTCTGCCCTTAAAATATTAAATGCAAAAACACTGAAGCGTATAGAGTTGTGTGTAAGGCTGCCTTAAAATCAGGAAAACAAGAAAGCCAATGTGACACATTTCCACAAGACGTTATTAATTTTGTAGCCGTACATTCGCCTATAAAAATCATTTTTAACCCAAATTATATCATATTTTATTTCAATTTCGTACTATATTTTTAAGCAGCTCGATGGTATCTGAAGTAAATTGGCAAATGTGTAAATTAGTGTACAAAGATTGCAATGCATGACAAATTCGTTACATATAAAAGAAAAGACCACAAATCAAAGTATGTACGTTTTTATTTATAACTGTGAAGGTCCAAAGTATATGCAATAATTAAACGATCAATGCTCCATTTAAGCAATCAAATCTCCAAAATCTAGTGACATGCGTTAAGGCCAGGTCTCTACGCAATGTGTTTTTGTCATTCATTCAGGGAAAGATTGATATCACCTGCCATTTCTCTTTGCAACTCCGGTTGAGCATATCGATATTTTACAGGTAGCTGTAAATGGCTGTCTGTGTCTTATTACGGGTTGCATTAATTCGACTCCTGTCCTGGTGCTACATGTAGAATCTGGTGTCATGAGGCAAAGGGATAGGTTGTTGTTAGTCGGAGCGTGTTTAGCGTGTCACAATAAAATCCTTATTTTTATTGGAGTGACAAATCCTTGCTGCCTTCGAGATAAATTGGTACTGTTGGGAATTTTGGATCCTAGGGGGCGGAGTCCACATGGCTAGGAAGTTTGGTCTCTTTCGATTTTCAATGCTCAGTGTTTGGCCATCCTTGAACCTGTGGCTTTCAGGTGAGTACATCGATTTTGTCTAAGGCGATCAGGTTGTTAGTCTGGCTAAATCTTCTCTAACTGTGTATTGTGATGTTTCATTCCGGAACTTCTGTGAGGGAGTTGGTGTCTGTTGCCAGAGTCTGAAGATCGAAAAGGCCTTTAAGCAATCCTAGTTGATTTCCGTTTGGAGCTGCCCTTCATGTCGTTTGTAGTCTTTTCTGAGTCGCATGCGACCCTGTGTTGGATAAACTCCTGTATTTGCCATATGCATTTGTCTGATCATTTGGTAAGTTATACAGGTGGTCTTACAGTGGTAGATCTGTGGTCCAATCGTGGGTGCCTGGGTCCTTCGGGTGTTAATGGTAATGATGCTGAGAATGGTATGTCTCGTTCATAACTGGTAGCTGATTGTTTACTTGTTGAGCTGGTTTGTCGTCCAGCAGGTGTGAAACCGTATGTACGTGTTGCAGTGTGGTTATCGTGGGAAGATGTGTGTTGCAGGATGTGGGTCATTTCTGTCTTTGTTACCCCTTGTTCACGACGTTCCGGCAGAGATTTTCAGGTGTGGTTCATCCGGACAATGTTGGGAAAACGTTATTTTCAGAATACATGAGTTTCAAAAATTTCAAGTTTCAAGAATTTCATAGATTTGAAAGCTGAGGTGAATTTGTGCCGTTCTACGGGCCAATTTGGTGGACTCTTTTAAGGATTGCATTTAATTGTTTCTTTGTTTGTTTTACTTCCGTATATTTAAGTCTGTAGTAAGTATTAGTTTAGTGGTGGTGGGGGGGGGGAGATGAGGCTTAATGGTGCGTCGACAGCTTGGTCATTAGCGCCAACCTCAGTCACAGTGCAGTGGTCCGGGTTGCCACTGCACCACACATTACAGAGAGTTTGGTGGGGATGTTGACTGTTGTCCGAATAAGCTACGTGATTTAAAACAACAGCAATCACAACAGACATCACACACTTGAAGCAGCTATTGTGAAATGAGTAATAATTGCGACTCGTAAATACAGTTGGGTATAAAACTTGAACCACGGCCTACAGAACTAAATACTCCATTATTATTTTCGTCATTTTGAATTTAAGTTGATTTTGCATTCAAAACTTTGTGACAATTCAAAATAACAAATTAACGAGTCATTTTGTAAACACTATAGTTTTTTTCCGTCAGCTTAATTTTGACTTATTTCGCTCCCTTTGGCTTGACAAAATTGCAAGAAAAATTCTGTTTTCTTTTAAATTGCATGCTGCCTGGACAATATTTGCTCTCTTTTCAGGTGTACCGCAGTGAAGCTTCACAATATTCAAGTATACAAGGTTTGTTTTGTTTGTCCCTATTTTAGCAAGTAAATTTTTAAATCAGACGAAAAATGAAGACGAAGATTGAAGAAAGGAAAGTATTTTTTATCATGTTGCATGCATCGTTTACAAGGAAGGTTTAGGAATTTCATGACTGATTTTCAGAGAGTGTGCGGGGCTCTCACCGATTAGGGACCACTCTTAAAATCAATTTTCACCACCATCTGTGTAGTCTTTGAGTGCCAATAGCAAAGAATTTTTAATTTATACAGTAAGAACTTATGAATTGCTTTTCTGCGTAATTTAATGTTTACTGAACTATTGCATTATTCAATTTCAGTTTATGCAATTTCAATATCAAACAGAAAAAACCTGGGTTTCTTTCCAAATGAACAATTGCGTTGGTATCTAACTCGGTTCAAATTCAGTATTGGTTACTTATTTTAGTAATACGTAAAAGCACAAAGGGGAAAAATTGGGGAGGATGCTGTGTAAGAACATGTATTTATTTTGTTTCTCTCGAAACTAAGAATATGCTTTGGTTTCATGTTTCTAATCCAAATGACGGGCGGAGTCGTCATCTCAACCTTCCCGTGGGGGAGAGGGGAGGACGACATTTTGTATGAATCCATCCTGCATCTGCAGCTGGGCCACTATTACGCCCTTAGGTTTTCATCGTGATACCTTCTTCCTATGACGACTTGCCATCCATGAATATTTTTCATAGTTGCACTTTGGATTCAGGATGAATTGCATTAACTTGCCTCTCCCAGAGATCAATTTAATGTCGTATGATAAGAATGTGTACCCATCTTGATGTACAACAATTATGGCTCACGTTTTACTACAAAGTTTTACTACCTGGGGCCACAGATTAGCGAGTGCCATCGACAGTCTTGGTTTGGGTATTATACAAAATGGCACTCCATCGTTCATGAGGTGGCAAAGTGGAGTTGTACAAGAGTCAGTGTTTGATTTCTTTCTGTGCACTCCACAGCTTGCAGTACTGTTCAGTTTCACGATCTCCAATGCTCAGCGAGGGAGTGACCACTTTCCGGCCATCCTAAGACCAGTCAGTAGCAGGGCTAGGTTAGATGATTCTCGTTCCACACGGCCAGTTGCAGATAATGTTGTTGTTTTTTTGCAGAATAGTTCGGGAGAACGTTGCATGTGCGCAGTGGAAGTCGTATGGTGCCAGCAAGTCATCAAGCAGAGTCATCACCATGGTAGACTGCACTGTGCACAGTTGCGGTGTGCGACAGGCAGAGATCATTTAGACAGTAGAAACGGACGTCAAGTGAAGAAAAGTGGCTAGTGTACAGGGCTATAGCTAAATGAGTCATCCTTCATCATTAGATCGAAAATGAGTGAATATGGCAACAGTCTTTGTGGTCAGGTTGTATCAGCAGGTTCTCTTGCACTTGCCTGGCGAGCCCTGCGATTGCAAGACGTCAAATTCACCCAGTCTTGGGTGTTTGACCAGATGCATCAAGGACTCACTGTCCTGCGTGGAGAGTGCATGGTCAATGCTTTAACAAACGATTTGCTAGCATTTATGCGCTCCCAAGTGGTATATGCCCTCCGCATGTGCAGCCTGGTGCATGTGCACAGGTGACTGGCAGAAACTTGGAGCGCACAGAATTTGACGCGGTATTGACCAAGTACAAAGCACACAGTACTGTAGGAATTGATCAGGTGTCGTATGGTACTCTACGCTCCCTTTCTGAAAGGACGCGTAGCAAACTAGTGCATCTGCTACAAGAACTTTTTGACGGTGGACCAGTTCCACCCTCATGGATGTCCACCGTTCTGGAGCCAATACACAAAAGGGGTAGTGACAGGTCAAACCTGGTCAATTGCAGGCCCATTGCTTTGCTGTTTTGCCTGCGGAAGGGGTATGAACGTATGCTCGTTGCACACATAGCATGGCATTTGGAGTATTATGACTGTCTAGCTTCAGTTCAATTTGGTTATAGGGCGAATAGGAATGCGCAAGATGTGATTTTGTTTCGCCTATCTAGCATCAGGGTATGTTCATAGGCGAATAGTCGTTACTGTCTTTCTTGACATCAGGGCGACTTATGACACTATGAGTATCAAGTGGTTTGGAGCTTCCCTGCGACACATGGGTGTTGGAAGCAAGCTTGTTGACGCAATTGTTGCGCTACTGGGTTTGCGCCAGTACGTGACTAGGATTGGAGGTTTTTGGTCACCCGTTACCAATTTTGACCTTGGCCTCCCGCAGGGAAGCTGCTTGAGCCCAATGCTATTTGCAGTCGCTATAAACGGTGTTCTCGTCAAAATGCATGTTTAGGTCAATATCATGTGCTACGCTGATGATGTAGTGATGTGATTCGTCAATGACGACCTAGCGTCAATTCTGCCGCTTGTCCAAACAGCTCTAGATACCATTACTGTACGCCTCAGTGAGAGGGGGCACTCGCTCGCACCAATGAACACAAAAATTGTTGTGTTCTCGCGACAGAAATCTATTGTGTGTGTGTCAGTGCAGGTCACTGTTGAAGGAGTCACGGTTTCTTCCAAGCCATCTGCGAAGGACTGGGTGTGACTCTAGGCTGCAGTCTTGAATGAAACTTGCATGTATCAGCACTTAAGACTAAGCTCCGATCACAGTCGTCGGTTCTAAAAGTACTTGCAAGGCATAAGACTGTGCGCAGGGGTTTGCTCATGGCAGTCAACAGGGGATTCATCAGATCAATGTTAGACTATCATTTGCTGTTTTTGAGTGAATCGACGAGCCACGTCAAGTCCCTGCAATTTTCTGTCAACGAGTGCCTGAGAACCATAACAGGCAGTCTCGTCACCACTTCCGTTCAAGCTCTCATCGTTGAAAGCAATACGTCACCGCTTCATCTCCGTGTGCACGAACTTTTGATGGCCATGTGCTTACGTGATCTCAGCAGAGGGTCTTCGGATCAGGTGAGAAATATTCTTCTAGATTACTCCACCATCAGTGCAACGACACGGCAATCGTTGGGTATTGCAGGCAGGAGTATGATTCTTCTTCTGACAGCACCCCAACTCGATCTACTTAGTGTAGGTTATGTTTTCCCTCCGGGTCCTTGGCCTGGTGCCCATCCAACGTCGGTTTGTTCAAACCAGCATCCACTGAGTGTGACATCTTTTGCGATGCATAAGTGTGACCATGACAGGTGGAGTAGGAGTCACAATTGTGCGATCGTAGGAGTCACGGCCTTGCATTTGCAGACAGGGCACTCGATTCTACCGTCTCACTGATTTAGGCTAGGATGGGCTAATTCGGTCCTGTGTCGAACAGGTGCAGTGGAAGAAACTGTTTAGCACCATCTTCTATTTTACAAGAGGTTCAATGTGCAGCGTGTAAAATTGATGCCGTGGGTCTCCAGGTTTCAGGCCCTAGGAGCCCTTCTTTCGGTCATGGAAGGAAATTCTGAGGCACGGCTCAAAGCCATAGGGAACTTCCTGTACATCAACTGGAGTTCGTCTGTAGTTACAGGTCTCCCGGAAGTCAAATGTTGCAAGAGTGAGGGGTGGTAAAAGGTGTGCTTTGGAGAGTGCGGTTGGAGTGGTGCGCACTAGTCCTGACTATTGTGCGCAGGATACGAGGAACACGGAGAGTGATTACTGCAAAGTGCTGATCATGTGGGGAATAAGTACTGTCTGTTCATATATTTCTGGTGCTCATGTATTTCTAGTGTTCAGGATGTTGCACTGTTGATGCAGTTCAGTTTGTTTAAGGAAGGCGCATAGCTTAGAGCTACAGCCCCAATAAACACCTATTCCTATTCCCTCATTCCTGACAATGAACTAGCCGATGTTAATCTGATGTAGTTTCGATCTTGTAATCAGTGCAATTTTCTCCAATTGTCCTTCCCCTCATTAGAAAAGGTCATGCCTTTTAATTTTCTTACAAACTCATGCCCATCTTATTAGACACAACTCTCCAGTGGAATTTACGTAAGGTGGGTGAGCATTATAAAAACAATAACCTGAACCACTAAACCATCGCAGCTAAGTAAAGCTGACGTTGTCATAAATATCATGTATACTTCATTGCTCCGCAGCCACTGCTCATCACATCTGGCCATAACGGCACCGAAATGCTACTCAAAAACCTTTTCTTTTTTTGTAGGAGAATCCTCTTGGATGCACAACCAACCATTACACATTTGGCAGTGATTCTTCTGACAGCACGCAATTCAAATCAGACCTGTGGGGAGCCACACTTTGCGTAAGAACGGTAAACATCCTAAAGTCTCTCCAATTTGAACTTCCGGAAACTCGCTGTGTGCACAGCCATAATTGTGGGGGTGCAGAGGTCGCACTTCAATTGGGATCGATAAACATCCTAAAGCTTTCCCAATTACAAGTGCTGGTGACTCACTACTGGACACATTGCAACAAACCCGAATCATGCTACCGTCTTCATTAGTCTAATGCACCGGATACTGCAAACCATTGCATAAAGCATATGGTTTATTTTACGTGGACTGTGTTATTTAAAATCCAGCGTCTTCCATGCTGTCATCCAGCCAAAATTTGAAAGTACCTGAACACACACAAAAGCAGCGATTAAGTTTCCGTTTGTGCAAGTGGGAGAGGACGACTGTTGCTGGACACAAAAGCTAAGTTTTTACTCTTGGTCGCAAATGCAACGGTCGCAATATCGACGAAATAGTGTAACCTTGTCTAGGCTCGTTTCCATGAATTTCTTTCGTCAATTTCTTTAGAACTTCGATTCTCAGAAGGCAATTTGAAGAAATATGCATGGCACCAGCCATAGAGATAAATACAGCTACCCATGAGCAATAGGCATCATTAGCAATAACTTGTTGCACAGTATGGATCAAATCTACAGGAAATTCTGGATTTCACTATGGAAGAAATGCTATGTATTTCATATTCATTATCCAGTAGATTATCAGTAATTAACAGTTTGACCCCCAAGACTAGTCAACAGTATCTAGGACTGAAGGATTATTATACTGCGTATTGGTTGACAGTATATTTACTACCAACACAATTTTTTCTTGGGGACCTTAATGGGCTCATTTGTTTGTAGCCTTTTGTCCGGGATAGGAATTTTTTTTCTGCAAGGAACTTTTACCATGATTTATTTTGGAAGCCGTCTCAACATGGATTTTAACAACCTGCAACAAATTTTTATTAACGACGAACAGTGTTATCAGACGACGCACATATTTGAAGCAGCACGTACTTTCCGATTTTACGAAAATTTATCAGGAGTGTATGAATCATTGGAGATATGAGCGTGTACTGGGCCTAATATGGCGAAACACCGCTCTCTGCTTAAAATATGGGGATAACGACGGGAGGACCTATATCAACAGTGCTTGCATTGCTCCTAGGGACATCATGAGGAAACAGGATTGATGGTATTCATGCCGAGAGATCCCGCTATGCTTCTACAACTTTTTCTCAGTTCATCGTGACTTATGCCTGCCTCATAATTTTACGTTTTAAAAAATTATTATTATAAACATCATTAAAAAAGTACGAAGTGTGAGCGTGTGTGTACTTCTACTCCTCTTGAACCAAGGGACCTACAAAGATAAGAGTAGCGCCAAATGAGAGATAATTAAATTGCACTTCCGTTAGCCTATTTTCATCGCTGTAACTTGATTTTATGACCCTCAAAAACGAAAAAAAAGTACCCTGAAAACTGCTCATGACGTCAAAGTACCATGAGACTAACTAATCAAAACGGGAGTTAGAACTGATTCGTGACGTCAAAGTTCGATCAGTAAAGTTACTGTTCAGGCAAACTTATCAGAAAAAAACTTGGTTGCCAAAAAAAAAACCTAAAAGGACGACATATTTTTTTGCATCATAATACATAATGTAGATCTTAAAATTGGTTTTACTTCAAATGACTGCATGGACGGAAAAAAAGCAGACTGTTAAGTTTTAAAGGCTGTCAAAAATTTGCATTTCTGAACTGCGGAAGTGCGTGGATTGAGCTAGCAGAGAGCGCGATTTCCACGTAAACTTAACCTTTTCAGTGTGTTTCTCGGTTTACTCTCTCAATCTTACATTTATCGCTACTCCCACCTTTGTAGGGGGCCTTAAGGCGCGTTTACGCAACAGGTCATTCTTGCTCGCCGAATGATTTTTACTAGTCAACCGTTATTTATTTATGATTAGTTTCCCGTTGCTACTAAATGAATGCGGTAATAGATAACAACTTGTATGTATTATAAATAACACGGAACACGAACAAAGTGCTGCAGTAATTTTAAACATTGCTACAAGATTCTTGTAATTTCGGCGCTATTTCAAAAATTTGCTATTCTCCCTCAAAGTAAAGCTTCTAGCAATGATCAAATGTCGGTAGAATAAATAGCTTCTCGTAGCGAGAATTAAAAATTCAACACGGCATCCATTTCGTGGCTATCGAATTGAAGATAAACCATCGAATGCCGGCGCACAAACAACAGTCCGTCGTCTTGTACTGCAGTAAAAATTGTTTTCTTGTTGTCATAATTCGACGCTCAAATGTTGCAAGCATCGTAGGCCGTGTCACGAGGCACAAGGAGAAGAATTGGGTCTGCGTCGTTGCCATGGTTACTAATACGCATAGACAACTCGAAAGCCACATACTCGGGTAAAGGCGAGAAGCAGCCATCAGATTTAGTATTGATCAAGTAAAAGCTAGTGAGCGAGAAAACTGTCGTTGCATAAACGAGCCCTTACTTCCGGAGGAGTAGACACACAAGTGTGAAAAGAAAAAAAGCAGATCCTATATTTTGAATGATGTAGGTAAAATGCATCGTTCACCAATTCCTATCGATGAAGAATAGTGAACGAACAGTGAGCAACAATGGAATTAGTTTACGTCAAAATAATCAGTACATCGATTTTGTCATGCTCTATGGGGGGGGGGGATTGAGGCTTAATGGCGCGTTGACAACTTGGTCATTAGCGCCAACCTCAGTCACAGTGCAGTGGTCCGGGTTGCCACTGCACCACACATTACAGAGATGTTATTCAAACCCCTAATCTAAATCTTGTCATACATCTGTACCTCCTGCAAAAATTGAAAAACACCGGACAGGAGGACAGACTTATCGCCCAACTGACGCGCAATGTCATGCAGAAGATGGAACCGACGACGAACACCATCAAGATGGCGACAATCAACAAGTAAGTGCCGGGCCGTAAGTGGCCGTCGACACCAAGAACATTCAGGAGGGTCAACCCCCCGCAAAAGGAAACAGTGAGTAAGCCGGGTGCTCTATGGATCAACGAAATTCCATAACGTATGGATCGATGCCAATAGAGTGAATGAAGCTAACGACATGGCTAGTCTCTATAATCATATACTCATGCCAAGGCTTTGGCCCATTTATTTAATCGTATAAGAGTTTAAGTCATTTGAAGTATTTTATTTGTTTTGTAATGTATATTTCTATATTTTTCTGATTGGCTACCAACTTTTAAATGGATTGAATAATCATTCTTTCTCTGTCCTTGTTTTAAATATACACCCATAAAATCTGTATACTTATAATCAGATGCATGTTTAACCATCTGGCTGTATTGTAAGTTTACTTACGTTACACCAGCTACAGGTTGCCTGCTTTTCCTCGATAGCTTACCACGCTGCCTACCTTATATAAGTAAAACCAGCACTGAAAGAGTTTAAAATAAAAGTATAGCCAATTAGTGCACAGGTAAAACAATAAAACACGATGGTTCGGGGATATTTGCACCCCATTATAAAGTGTGGATATCAGCCCAATGGCTTCGTAAAAAAATAAAAGAACAAATAAGAATCATGTTATGGCAGACACTCCTAATAAATTTTAAAATGTTTAAAAACAAGAACCTATGCACCGCTGGCCGAAAATGCAAATACCGTAGGGAACCCAGCAAGACGACTGCGAGTGGACTCGCAGGGAAGAGGTTATCTTACTGGGTTTCCTATTGTATTTGCTGTTTCGGACGGCAATGCGTAGATTCTTGTTTTTAAACATTTAAAAAAAATTTAGATTATATTTTATTAGTAGTGTCTGCCATACATGATTCTTATTTATTCTCTTATTTTTGTAAGAAGCCTTTGAACCGATATCCATTATCCACACTTGATAACGGGGTGCAAATAATACCAAAACGTCGTGTTTTATTGTTTTACTTGAACACTTATTGGCTATATTTTT